>JAPDSC010127253.1:0-16158 GCA_026290005.1 Latrodectus geometricus
AAAAAAAAAAAAAAAAAAAAAAAAAAAAAACATTAATATTGAAAAGATGACCAATGATTCTTTTTCAACGGGTCTTATTGAAAGACTTGAATTAGTTATCAGTAAGGATATTTCTCCCCTCAAATGAAGTATGTCATCTGCGAGCAGAATGGAAACATGCATAGATATTCAATAATTATAAACCTCTACTTAATTACCAATTTTATGATAGTTTTATAAGCTTCTGGAAGTAATAAAATGCTATATATATTCATAGTGATTTTTAATCATTCGTAAATAATTAAAACAAAAATAAATACAAAAACTTTCAATGTAAATGCAAACAAATTAATTTATACCCACCACACGAAGGAAAATCTTTAGTATTCTAGTTTTATCAAAAACATTTTCTAATACATTTAGGCTAATAAGATCATTATTTGATCTTATTAGCGTAGATGACTTTGGTATTGACTTTAACAGTTAATATTATAGGTACAGAAATAGTTTAGACTTCTCCATGTTCGTACATTAAAATTATTTTATTCAATTAATAATATTCATGTGACAGCATTTCTTTAAAAAATAATCTAATTCTTTTATAAGTTATGTTATGTGAAGTCCTTCATAATGTTCTTCAGATGTTTTTACACATATCAAAATTATCTTTCAAAGATTTCTACACGGATATCAAACATTGTGATTCGGTTTTTCCTTGATAAGATGATACACTTTAATATTTTTTTTTGTAAATATTGCCAATTTAATTCAAGCTAATTAATGATGCTCTAACAACTATCTATAACTTATATATTATAATACCTCCTGAAAATAGTGGCATTATAATTTATGCTGAAACTATTCAATTATAAATTGACACTGAATTTTATTTAAATAACTTTTAAAGCACACTTTTATGATTTGTGCATAATAGTGCTTTGGACTATCCTGTTTATTGCATATTGAGTTATGTTATGTTATTGTTTTTTATATGCCTATTTTTACCAATTTTTGAATAAAGTATTTGACTTATTAATAAAGTTTTGGTAATCCACTTAGAATTTACCAAAATTCTGCAATGACGGAGGATATACAGATCTGAATTGGAATTCAGAGAAGTACATGCAAAAATAACCATTACCCAAGATGGTCAGATTACTTCGAGCTGTATCGATTCTTGTTTTTGATTCTTGATACATGTTTGAGTGGTTCTGCTTTCCCTCAGATGCTGCAGAAATACTCACTGCACCATACATTGTAGGACAATTGCCACAACAGCTGATTCAGTTCAAAGTATAGGGGCTGCAAGTCACCTCAGCAAAGAAAACTAACTAAAGTACACCAGCCAGCTTTAAAAGCTTTTACATTAGATGAAAAGTGTGTGGATATTCCAGGGACAGAAAATTCCTATAAAAACTTTCTCCTTGCTTCACCAATTTTTTTAAATGGACGGATATAGATAGTAAAAATCTCCTATGTAAGAAAAAAAAAACATTTCTTGAAATTATTTAGACTATCTTTAATCCCCATACAAGAATTATGAGCCATAACTCTAATAAATGTCAATTAATTCATCCGAACTTTTTAACATTTAATAAAACTTTCATATTAAAAAGCATTATAATAAACAGATTATAAGTTCAGTTTCATTAATTTAATCAAAAGGAAAATAAATAGCTATAAAATAGATTATAAAATAGATATTTCTAAACAAGTATACCTCTCACATATAACACAATAAAAATTATGAAATATTTTTTATTTATTAAATGAGAAATGCCAAATCTCTTGAATCAGTTTTTATTAGAATTTTCTTATCTCTATGTCTTAAATAAAAACTCATTTGAATAATTGATTCATAAGCCTTTTTAAAAACAAAATATTCGTATATAATATATAATCAAATGTTGCAATAATTTAAATGTATAATTCATATCATTTTAATGAAAATAAAGTTTCCATTGTTTTCAATATTCCACTGATATTCATGATAAAATGAAAATAACAGAGGTTAATTAAACAGACATTAAAAAATTATATTGGGATAAATTTATTTTTATAGCAATCTGACATTTATTAATTTTGGGTTTCCAAAAATGTACGACATCTTTAAAAACTGCTGAATTTTCTTATATTTTTTATATTTTCTTATATTTCTCTGTAAGTCATAGTTAAATATTTTTAATAATGTTAAAATTTTCACAGTTTAAAAAATGTTAGAAAAATATCTTCATTATTATAAAAACATTCATGCTTTGTTGGAGTTGAAATTTTTTTTTTTTTTTTTTTTTTAACTCTTTGTGAGATAAAAATTTCACCAGTTAATCTTGGCATAAAACATTTCATTATATACAATTAGATTCAGAGATAAAAATCAATATATTAATGAAGAAATAAACTAAAAAATATATGTTTAATTTCATTTCTTTTCCAGATAAAAAATAACCATATATATATACAACAATTTTTGGCAATGCACTGCTTTATGTCAGCAAGCAAGCGAGCATTTAGTCAATCATTGAAGAATTTATAGATAAAGTCAAAGCATTCACAGTGATGCTAATCATTTATAAATGAAAAAATTGGCCAATTCACAAAATGAGTAAAGCTCAATACTTATTTTGTGACTCATATTCATGTTTTAAAAAGCTATCTCAGATATATAGATGTTTATAATTACCCAAAATTCACTATCAAGTTTAGATGCTGCAAATTAATCCAAGATTACTAAAAATTATTGTAGAGAAACAAATCAAAAGCAGATATGAATTGTAATAACTTCTTCAGAATGAATGATAAATGATTAAAACAATAAAATAATAATTTTAGCTTTTTTATGCTGAAAGTAAGTTAATTTTATAATTATTTTATAATTTAATTTATTAATTAAATCAGTGTGAGGATTTAATACAATATTTTTTTAATATCTAAATAATATATCTGTAATTTCTTTATAAAAAACTATTAGTGTATTCACACAGACATGACTACATTACAAGACATAAATCTAATAAATCTGACAAAAGATTATTTACAGTCAATATCATCTGAAAATGTTACAAAATATTGTTTAGTGCAATTTATTTTGATAAGTATTTCATTAATATTGATCTTTAACAAACTTAAGCATATTACTTTGAGTAATATTAAATGTGAAATATATGATATAAAAAGAGGAACAGTAAAAATTATGGTAGCTATGCAACGATACATTTTAATTTTAGTAAAAGCAAGTAAGAATGAGCAATTTTGACTGTTGGATTTCATGGTTTTTTTTTTTTTTTTTTTTTTTCCAAATTTTATTATTTTTAAGATGTTGAAAAAAAAATTAGCTGTACTTTATGTAAATACCTTATCCATTTAATTTCACCTTTTAGAACAAATAGATAACCTTTAGAAAAATTTCAAATAAATTACCTCAAAATGAAAGTCTTATGTTAATGGATATGCTAATAGTAATGCACAAAATGGAAAAATATTACAAATGCACACATAGTATTTCTCTATCTCTCACTCAACTCTTTCACTTTTATTATTCAGAGACACTAATTTCTTCATTGAAGCTGCACACTATTTCTTTTCCATAAAACATGTTCTCAGAATTGTGGCTTATGAGTTGTATACTTTATGTTCTGGGAAGTATTATAAGCATGCCAATAAAATGAGAAATTCATCTCTAGACGACAGTTCACTTGTCTGATGAACTTATAATAATTCTCAATCTATTTGATTTAGCTATATATTCCAAACTACCTCATCTGACAACAAAATATTTATTACATAAGTAATTAGTCCTAATAAAATTTTAGAATGGCTTTTAAGTTAAACAATAAGAAGTTCTACTTAGTTTCATCTTCTTTATTTTAAAATACCTGCAAAATTAACAAACTTAAAATTGTGAAAATTAATGAAGAGAATCTATTTCTATAAAATATGCTTCTTAGTCAAATTGTAATCAAATTGATAGTCATCATGATAATTTTATTTGGTCAAACTGAATAAATTTTCGCATGCATGGAATGTAACAAAAGTTACTTAGCAAACATTTTTGTTGATAAAGTTCAATAATACAGTAAGTAAACATGATTAATTTGTCCTTGAATATTGCAAAATGATCAATTAGTGATTTGCATTGCATATACAGTGTCTGGAGCTTTCTTTTTTAGATTAACCAAGTTGCAGACCTACTAAAATAAACTTATTGTAACTGGTGACAAAGAACTTTGTGTATATACATATAAAAGTTTAAAACATGAAAGAATTAAGAATATTTTTATAATTAACATACAGATCTTATATTTGCTTAGTAAGAGAAAAATTAAGATCTTTAAAAATTATTCATTAAGTTTCACACGATATTAACACCAACCATTAACAAATTAAATGATATTTTTTCCCCTAGTAAAATTATGCAAATATATTTAAAAACAAATGACTAGAAATAAAAGAGAATTCAACATACATCATATTTATATTAAAAATGAATAATATTCACACAAAAAACTAGCAAAATAATAGAAATACATAAGACTTAAACTTATGAAATAAAATCCATTTAACAGAAATGTGGTAATTTCTTTAATTATATAAATGTTATCATCAAGGTTGTTCCAATCCAGGAAGAGATCTGCAGAAAATTTATTAGGATAAGAAAACTTAATTATTTTACAGGTTCTTTTACATTAGAAAGAAGATTTCATAATATCAATAAATTTCTACAAAAATAATTGCAATATTTTTTTTTAATCCTTGCTGACTAAAAGACTCATTTCATCTTTATTATTTGTTTTGTAATGTGAACATACCAAGAGTAAAACAAGTATTCTGGACAATATACATGCATGTGATTCCACTAAAACTAGCAAGAATACAATTTTTTAGACTTAAATCTTACAACATGAAAAAAATAATTATTCTTTGGAAGTTTATCCAGTAACCACCACTTGATTGCCAGATTTAGCCCAACACTTTATTCCTAATGTTCTTCTTTACCGGAAGCTATTAAACACAACTCAGTGGACAAAATAGATTTTTAAATTTCAAGTGTAATTAAGGTTTTTCCTTTTTTTTTTTTTTTTTTTTTTTTTTTGAAAAATTCATTTATATCATGACAAACTGAATATTAACATATATTAAATATTTCTTGGCTGTTTCATCCAGGCTGTGAAAAATAATTGTCTTTATATTTCAATCTTAAATTAAGATTTTACCAGTAAAACTTCTATTTTCTAATAAATGCTCTATCATCATATTAATGTATACCAGCCATACCTTTAAATTTAAATAGCCTCATTAACAGAATTCTGTGTTATATTTAATACGATTAATTATAATTTAATACAAACTGAACTTTAGAACGACAAATATGCCTTAATATCCAATAATTATAAAATATTTAACATTCATTAGTTGTGTCTTTGGAAACATCTTTTTTCAAATAATTAAGTTCACTTTGATACATTGATATTTAAGTAATATAAAATACTGAAATTTTGATACAGTAAGATTTATTTTAAGTAATATTTTTGCATATTAACAATAATCATTATAAAAAATAAACATGTCATTAAATTCTTTTAGTTCGGTTTTATATTCGATGAAGTTTTTTAGTGACTACCTTTATCTATTAAAAATCAATATTTTTAGAAGCTCTAAAGATCAAGAATTTTTTAATGGTATATTAAATGATTTTTTAATGTGATTTTTATTATGATCTTACTTAGTTAATACAACAATGAAGATAAGTGTCTTTATGTCTATAATTTCTTTTTTTTATGTATAGCAGTTTATATTTTTTAAATTCTACAGGCAATTTTAGAGGAAAAAACAATAGTTAACCTAGGTATAATTTCTTCAACTTCAACACATATATTAATGTTTGAAAGTCCAAAGTGTTTACGGAAAAAAAATTTGTTTTTCTGTTCAAGTGACTTTTTTACATAAAACACCTGATTAATTTGACAACATATTAAAATATATATATACAAATTAGGTTCTAATTAGGCCTAAATTTAAATTAGACTCTGTACCACTATAAACAGCCGTATCTGTGGTCAAAATTGAACCCAAAAACAGTATAAATGAGGGCCGACATTTAAACTGTTTAAATGTTGGCCTAGAGTGCTAACCATTTAGTGATCAACAAGTGATGGGCGATATATACTTAATGAAATTTCAAGCAGTATCAACACATAGTGACAATTTTAGGCAGAATTTGATTTTTACAACCTAAGCTATTAAAATGACATAAGATTCCTTTCAGATTTATAACATAGGAGTCATTTCATCGAAACACTTCATTAAAAGTTTGTAGCTTCATTATGTTTCTGAATAATTTTAATAAAGCATTAAAAGACTTATTTTCCCCACAAAATTTGTAACATATAAATTCCCCAAAATATAATTCTACGTGATAAACAGATCCGTAATAATATGCAGTAGCTTACAATTTCTCAAGTTACACTTCTATACAATTTCATTTATACATAGTTGCATTTCCAACCCAGTTAAAATATTCCATTGTGTTACAATACATAATTTTTAAGGGAAAAAAAGAAACAATGTTAGTTGATTACAAAAGAAATTGTGGAAATTTTTTTTGTAATGTTTAAAATGAAAAAAAAAAAAAAAAAATTACAATACGTGATTTCTCAAGAAGTTGAAAGTAAAAAATGTTTAATACTGCCCAATATTTGGCTTCAGTATTTGTTTTTTATTATTCAATATTTTATTGTTTCCTTACTTTTATCTATTCTTTTTAATTTAGCAGTTTATGGCAGAAATCATAAAAATCAAAAAGTATCCTATTTTAGATAGAAAAAATAAAAAGCTTCCTATCAATAAGATAGAAAAATTTTAGGAAGAACATTTTTCCTAATTTTAAAAAATCATGTTTCTTAAATTTAAATTAAAAAAAATAATTATAGTGGATATTTTTTTCTGAAATATAAAATCAAATTATTTTACAATGTTTTTTCTACATATTCACAAATAATGAAAATATATTTCAATATATATATATATATATGAAGTACTTTAAAGATTCTTTATTATCATTGTGAAATAGGAGTAAAAACAAATGGGAGAAAAATATACAGCAGCATTAATTAAAATACCTTTAAAATAAATTAAAATCAATTTTCACCTTGTGTAAGTAATTTTTAACTTAAATAATAATTTTAAATTAAATAAATAAAAGTAATTTTTAACTTAAAAACTGAAATGATTGAAATAAATGATATTTTATTTCTATCAAAAGTTGATTAGTAATGTATACCATTTATTTTTGGTGATATATGTTAGAGCAAATTTAAATTTTTAAGTATCTTAGTTACTCAAACAAAATCATAACAGTTATACATATGTATATAAAGGATTTTTTCTAGATTTCAAAATTTTTATAATTTTATCACAAGCATCAATTTTAGTATTAGTAAAAGATATCAAGATCTCTCACAAGTCAAGCATGGTATTATGATTATTTTCAAACTGTAATTCACTAACCACCAAAAATGCCATTCTAGACACCATAAGCAAATAAACTGCACAACAGTAACGAATATAATGAGTGACCCAGGAAATCAAAATTGCTTCCACGCATTTTTAACTTCTTGGTATAAGCAATAATAAAAAAGTTGTTTTGGATTAACATTACATTTTAACTGAATAATGTTTATATCAACACTTGTGATTTTGGTAATATAATGCCTTTTCTTTTGTATGAATAAAGTTTTAGCTTTCTCATTTTTTGATAAAAAAAAAATCTTGAATTTTTAAAATCAATCTCTGTAAAAAAAAAAAATATAGCAATTTTTATAATAAAATTATAATTTGATGAAAATTGTATGTACATTCAGCATTTAGTAAAGACAAAAGAAATTTGTAATGCTTAACTGATGTTGACCAAATAAGTTAAATAAAAAACTGCATGTGGCACACCTATAACAGAAGAGTAGTAAAAAATAAAGTAATTAATTTCTAATTAGCTTACAGCAAATGAGCTCATTATTGGAAATCAACTATTCCTTAAGAAGATCCAAGAAAAATGTTTTTGAATAATTTGTATGAATGTTAAGAGATTGCAGAAATAAACTCACATGTAATAATCTCATGTTAAAAAAATGATAAAATGAATTAAATATTTCCATTTACTAAGTCTTAAAAAATTTATTATTAATAAAACACTATCAAAATTACAATATTTTTATCTCCATTATTCAAATGATATTTATGTACAAGGTTCAGTTTATAATTAGTGCCTAATTGAATTGGACTAATTAAATTAGATCCCCATCTATTTTAAATTTAATTTATTTTACAACTGTTGAACATTAGCACTTAAGACATTAGTTCATGGGCTCTCCACACTTCTTTACAATGTCCTCATGTTGAGAAAGTTCGGTGCAATCATTTAAATACTCAAAATTCATTAGTTTCAATCACAAACAGTCACATAAAACACAGTTTAGAGAATCCAACATTCTAATTTGGTACAGATGGTTCTGCCAGAAGTCATGTCCTGTCATAAGGCCAGCACATCTTTCACAGAAACCTAGAACAGTTCTGTCCTTCATTAGAATTTTTAATCTCTTATTCTTTGCATGATGAATGATACTCTGTTTAAGAGTTTTATAAAACAGTCAGGTTAAGAAACAATTTAGTCATGTGAAAAGAAAGAAGACAATTTATACATTGTTCTATTAAAGCTCCCTTCTAAACCAGTGCATCAACTTTTTTATTGCCATAATTCCATAATGGGCAGAAATCCATTACAATGAAAGTCTGTGTGCTAGTCCTTAAGCTAGTACTAATGGACAATTATTTAGTGTTCAGATCAATAGAATACTAGCTGCATTTACTGAGATATCAATAAAGCTTTTTTTAACTAGATTTACAATAATAGTTTAGTGGAAGAAAAGTTCTTATGCACTCAATTTATTTTCAATTATATGTTATAAAGTAATACTAATTTTACATCAAATTAAACTAATATTTATTTGTTAGATTAAATTAATATTTATTAATTAATAAAAAATTCAATTTATTTTCTTTATCAATTAAATATTGTTAAGATAATGATTCGTTTGAATCAAACCAAGAAATGCCAAGTGGTAAAACAGAGAAAAATGAAAGGTCTTGGATTTGATTCCTTATTGTTGAACAGGAAATAGATGCCTTCTGCATGCACATATATAGGGACAAGGCACCTGTGGTTGGGTTTTATGGCGCAAGGTCAAAAATGGACATGCTGCTCCAAAAGGCACCTGTGAGTTTATAGATTTTCTAAATAACAACATGTGAACATGATCCATTAGAGATGAAAAACTCTTCCAAAATCCAATTTATGAAATAAAATGCCCTAAAACAGTCTTAAGCTGTCTGTTAGAAGGTATCCAAGACCCATAGAGGAAAGTGTGGCGGCTTAGTGACGTTAACTTCATAGTTAAAATAGATTTACAATGACAAACTGTTTAACAATGACATGACTAAAATTTCTTATCCAGTTGTCATTTTCTAGAGGTGCTCTACAAAATTATACATATCCACAAATTTGATGGATTTACTTTCTCACAAAAAATTGAATCAACAGTTTGTTTTTTTGTTTACATTAAAGTAGAACTGTTAAGATTTGTACTATTATAAAATGAATTATTTAATAATAAATTTATTAAAAATTACAAATAACCAAAATTTGCAAAATAATTGAGAATTTATTTTGTATATAAAGTGTTTTTTATTAGAAAATTAACTTTTTTATCTTTTCATTTTATGTCATAATATTCTGTAAATATGAAGATGTTAATTGAAAAATAAAGTTAGATCATAAAAATATATATTCATTTAATGTAATAAAGTATTAAATGAAATAGGAACTTACAGTTAAAGCATGTATTTTATTCGCATAATCTCAACAAATGCTACCTTCATTCAGAGCCATGACTATTTCTCCAATCAATAAATTTTTCTGAACAATCTAAATTAGCTGGTTTTGTTCTATTCAATGCTAGTAAAACATCTGATATTTTTAATGGTTCCATATCAAAACCTTTTTGACCAGAACTATTATTTTCTAGCTTGCTTAATATCTGTCGCACCAAAATCATTTTAGATTCCTTACAAGCCACTTCAATATCAGATGCTGAGTAATTAACAGAAGCAATGGCAAGTTCATGATAATCTAAATCTAATTTTATTTTAATATCTTCAGAAATAGTAAGACTAGAAGGAAGAAATTTTTCAAAGAGAAGTGCTCGATTTTCTTCACTAGGAAGAGAAATAAATATTCGTTTCTCCATTCTCCTCAAAATGGCTTGGTCCAATTCCCATGGTATATTTGTAGCACCAAGGAAAAATACATTTTCATGACTAGAAAATAAAGAATCAATCTGAGAAAAAAATTCTGTTTTCATTCTTCGACTAGCTTCATGATCACATCCACGATGACCCATTAAAGAATCAATCTCATCAATAAATATCACTGATGGGGCATAATGTTTAGCTAAATCAAATAAAACTCTAATTAGTTTTTCTGATTCACCTCGCCATTTACTTACAAGGGTTGATAAAGATACATTGAAAAAAGAAGTTTTACTTTCAGATGCCAGAGCTACTGCAAGAGATGTTTTTCCAGTTCCAGATGGTCCATACAAGAGAAAACTTTTCCATGGTGCCACAAATGAAGCAAATAATTCTTTGTATTTTAAGGAAGCAATTACAGATTCATACAAAATTTCTTTAGCTCTTGCATGTCCAATAATATCAGACCAATGTACTTCCTTCACAGAAATTTTAAAATCTTGCATTATTATATTAGCAAAAGATTGCCACTCAACATTGCAAATATCAGGTAATCCAACAGGATCATTAAGACGATAATTACAATCATTTTTATAATGGTCCTCAAATTTAAGATTATTGATATTGTTAACAAGATTAACCACATGTTTTTCAGCAGATAAATCAAGATTTCCTGTTGAAGATAAAATACATCTCGTAGCATTCTTTACCTGGATGTTTTTACGTTTTTCAGATAAAGTGCTGAGTTTAGGAATTTCCGGCATTTTTTTAACAATATGAGGTAATTTTTGGTATCGCAAAAAATAATACGATTCAAAATCCTGCAGTATTGATTCTAAATTAATATTATCACAAACAGAATAATCATCAACATTAAATTTTAGTTCAGATTTTAACATTTCAGATGAATGCACATATCCATTCTCTTCTAAATAATGATTAATTAATACAAATAAACTTTTCTTTCTCAAGGCTTTCTTCTGCTCTTCTTTATCCCGATCTCTAGATGCTAATCTTATCTTCTCAATATTTAAATGAGCCATTATTTTAAAATATCAATTGCAAAATTATGTTGAACCAAAAAATGTCAAATTAATTGATGTTTACGAAATCAATTTTCAAAATGTAATGAACGTACATGATTGATCACACATAATCAGATCAAACAAAGTAAATTTAGTAAATATTTACAATTTCCATTGCTTCACGAAAAACATAGAATAACACGAAATAAGAAACTTATAACAGAGACTTTCGAAGAGCGGCTTTATGATAAGCAGCGTAACATATTTTTATACACCTCTCTGCTTATGACAACTTAAACATTTTTCATTTTTTAAAATTTTTTATGATGATGCTTTTTTAATTTTTTTATTTGATATTTTTTATAAAAAGGACTGAGAAATTTATTGATTTTTAAACAACGAAGTAACGAGTAGTCATTCCAGACATTGTGGGAATATACGTTTGATACCAAAGAACTGTGCTGTAAAATCCCTCCATGTGAAACACGCGTGTACACAGAAAAAAGAAAAACTTTAAAAGTTAGATCTCTGTTGTTGGTTTCGTTTTATTCGAACAACTGAATTTAAGAAGTTGCCTTTGTCAAGAGAAGATTAAGCTAATTCCATAAAAAATTAAAGAACACATATCGCACTTAAAGAAACGATTCAGTTTATAAGTCAAAGGAAATAAGAAAATTCTGAAAAACGTAGAGGAAAAAATATTAAATAAGATAAAAACTTCCAAATATATAAAATTTTAAAAAACAGCCTTTCGACAATTTAAAGAACTCGGGAAAAAGTCCTGGAAAAAAGAAACAGTACCAGGAAAAATGCTCCAGCTCGAAAATATTATAGATAAGTAAATTATTCTTAATCGGAAAAAGTTTTCCTTGCTTGACTGAGAAGAAAGAGGGGAATGAACATTCCTGTTGGTGATATTGTTATCTTTCATAAATTCAATTGCTTTGCTACAAAGCTGTACATAAAATATTTCAAAGCATTAATGGTTCTTCAAGTATTTGAATTAGATATGGCTTGGATTTAGAAAATTGTATGGTAAAAGTAGAACTGAGAAAAAAATTTCTAAAAATTGAATGGAAAGAAAAAGCACTGAAACCAGCACTTTTCGAGTACAATCCAAATGATGTTTTCATTGTGTATGAGACAGGTTTGTTTTTTAAAATCTTATCAGAAAGAACATTTAGCTTTAAAGTCTATAACTGAAATGAGGGTAAAAAAGCGTAGCAAAAAATTATGGTGTTCCTCACAGCCAGCATTAATGGAACAAAAAAATTTATCTCTGCTTTTCATAAGGAAATATTTATAGCCTAAATGTTTCAAAAGCGCTCAATAACTACCAGATGCATATCATGCTAACATTAAAGTTTGGATGTTTGAAGCATTTATGACATAGAAACTTAAAAATCATCGTTTTTTTATTTTCTTATCGGAGAATCGTAAATTTCTTCTAATTTTCGATAACTGCATTGCCTTTGTTGAAGTGACAGTCAATCGTATTGAGTATTCCAGTTCATAGATACGAACATCACCTCACCATTTGAAATGCTTTGTAGCCAACAGAGTTGTCCAAATAACGGATTTAACAAGCAAATTCAAATGGCATCATGTTAAATCAAAGGACAACTCAGCAGATCCCTTGTCTAGAGGACTTTCCGTGGACGAACTTATCGAGAATAAACTAGGTCCTGAGTTTTTATATTGTGACAGAAACTATGAATGTACGTCTACTGACCCTGCATATGTTAAAGAACTTAAACCAGTTGTGAAAAGCTATGTACAATCAATTGCTCCTATTGACTTTTTTTGACAATTTCTATAAATTTTTAAATAATTATGTGAAACTTATCCGAATTCTAAGTTTTATTTTCAGGTTCATTTAGAAGTTGCAGATAAAGGTAAAATTTGGTCAATTTATTATTAGCTGTGCTGAACTTAATCATACACGTGATGTTTTAGTTAGGGATGCTCAAGCTCATGAGTTTGGAGCAGAAATAACAGCTTTGAAACAGGGTAAAAACATATCGAATCAAAATAAGTTAAAATTCCTCAACCCTTTTTTGGATGAAAATCAAATTTTACGTGTTGGAAGTAGACTGGTTAATTCCAAGCTAAGCGAAAATACTAAACATCCTATAATTTTACCTAAAGGTCAGAAACTTACTACCTGGATATTGGAATATTTTCATAAAATATTTTTGCATGCTGGACCCAACTTTTTACTCTATCTAGTGAGGCAGCAATTTTGGTCAATTAGCGTTAGAAATCAATGCAAACAAATAGTATACAAATGTGTTACTTGTTTCAAGAACAAGCCAAATTTAGCTAATCAAGTTATGGGCAAACAGCCTAAAAAACGAGTAGAAGAAACATTTCCATTTTACCACTCAGGAGTGGATAATTGTGGTCTCTTTTTCTTAAATTTAAAAATCAGCGTAAGGGTATCCTAAACAAAATTTATATTGCTCTTTTTGTGTGTCTCGCGACTAAAGCAATACACTTGAGTTAGTAACAGATTTATCATCAGATGCTTTCATTGTTACTTTAAAGCGTTTTTTTTTTTTCCGCGTAGTGGTAAAAAAGCTGTAAACTTTTCTGATAATGCCTAAAATTTTGTAAATTGGTATCAAAAGAATTGAAAAAATTGCACAGTTTTCTAATGCAACCAAGTGAGGAAGTAGCTAATTTTCTCTCCACTGAAGGAGTCTAAAGAAAATTCATTCCTCCCAAATCACCGAATTTTTGAGGAATTTGAGAAACAGGTATTAAATCGGCCAAATTTCATTTGTATTACTGGTAATTTAGCTTTGACTTTAGAAGAATTCCTCACAATAACTGTTAAAATAGAAGGAATGCTAAATTCCAGACCTCTCTTTCTCCTTTCATCAGAAGCTGATAATTTTGATGTTCTTACACTTGGAAATTTTTTAATTGGACGAGCTATATGTAGCATCGTCGAACCCGATTTAAGTTCTATAGAAAATATCAGACTTGATAAATACAAGAGAATCACAAAAATTGTGCTAGGTGTATGGAAATCCTACAAACGGGATTATTTGAACAATTTGCAAGCACGCATTAAATGGCAATTTGATAAAATAAATGTTGAACCAAACACTATTGTATTAATAAAAGAAAATAGTCTTCCAATTACACATTGGATAATTGCAAAAATAGTACAAACTTATCCAGGTGCTGATAGTAAAATTCGTGTTGTAAAGTTGAAATTACCAAATGGAATTTTTGTTAAAAGACCTATCTCTAAAATTGCTATTTTACGTATTGTTTAAATATTTAAAAATATTGTTATGATTTTAATATATAGTTTATGTATCTATTGTGCCATTAAGAACAATTCAAATTTTTATATTGTAAACACTGTTTTTGAAATGATATTTCAAGGCCCGGCGGGATGTTGGCGTCAGTGCTTTGAATGTTGACGTTTCTTCTTTTCGCCAAGCGCTCCAACAACCTCAAAAGGCTATAAACAAAAACTCAAGTTTGTAGTCGTCGTATCGTTATTACTTCGTATAGATTGTATTTTTGATATACTCTTGTGTATTCGAATTTCAATATAATAGCGAATTTCAATTTAATTTTTTTTTTGTAAGTCGTAATAAATAGAAAATAAAATTTGTACAATGCTTTTATGCAGTGGAAAAAATGTAATTTTTCAGCAGGAAAAGATAAATTATTACCTTGTTCATTATTAAAGTGAGAGTGTGAATGTTGTTATCAAGTATAAATCTTATTTTGCATGTGATTTTTATAGTGCATTTTAAATAACTTTTTCTAATAGCATTTTGTAAAAAAAAAATAGTTTGGTGCCACCGTAATAATTTAGTATACTATTTTAGAAATTGCCTTAAAAGTCCCTACGAGTTTGTAAGAACAAACGTCATATGTGTTAAATCCAAAGATCGTTCGTGACATGATAAAAAAAAACCTTGTGGAAAAATCATCAAATTTTCTTTAATATTTTGCTAAATATGTAACCGTAATGATTTGTACAAATTAGCAGGGAATTCATACTATGGACAAATAGGGTAATTTTCTGAGATTTCAAAACAATAAATTAATGATATCTAAAAGAAATTTTACATTTTTCTTAACAAATTTAATGTTTGTTTCTTCTTAAAAATGGAAGAAAGTAAAAACTCTGTTCATTTAATTCCTGAATAAATATAAATCAGTGCATATCTAATACAAAATAATTTTTTGTCTTAGCTAAATTTTAATTGAACTTTATAATGAAATATACAAAACGTGTATTTTATGCACTGATATCTCAAATACGTATGACTGAAATTATTGAATGAAATACTACATGAAAAGGGAAATATCCCCCTATGATGTTTATTAAATTGAATATGAATATTTTCGAATGAGATTTGTCAAGTGGCTTTGTATAAAGAAAATAAAACAAACTTTGGCTAAAACTGTTTCATTCTTTATGTGATTTATCCTTTTATTTATATTTAATATCTTTCTAATCTAACTTATATTCTTTATTTAATCTCATATTTAAATCAATCTTGTGAACTGCAGTTTTACTTGAGTATTTTATTTCAAAGGAAATAAACTGAAATATAAATTACACTTGTTGTAAAGACATTTGATGTTATTTTATTGACATGATTTGTTAGGATTACTTTACTTGATGCTATTATTTTTAAATACAACACCAGGTATAATAATCCAATCTATATAATGCTAAATTTCATGTGATCAAATAATATTTGTCTCAGATAATTTTATAAGATACAGTAAAATTTAATTATGTATTATTAGGAACTCCATGGATTTAGGAAAGAAAATTTTATTTCATTTTATATAATTTTTCAATAAATATTGAAAAAAG
>JAPDSC010127262.1:0-27895 GCA_026290005.1 Latrodectus geometricus
TTAAACTCAAAATTTGTATCAAATGATGTGGCATTCGATTAATTTTGTTTAATTTCCGAAATGTATGAAATTAATTTAAATCCATAAGTGTAGACAGTATATTGCTATTTAAATGAAGTCAGTAGATACTTTTGAGTAAAATTTTTTAAAGAGCTGTGTTTATAATCATGATGCTTTTCTACGAAGCTTTAACACACATGCGCAAGATCTGGTTGTTTTCTTTTCAGTTAATCTTTTAATTAAGAAATAATTGAAACGAAACGTTATGCATAAATATAAATATTTATTAATAAATTTTAACGGATAGCACATATCTTTTATAATTATATGCTACCGAATTCGCTTTTTTAAAGCAGAAAGTTATTTTAAAATATTTATTATGGTACATACATATAACAAAAATTTTTATATTAAGTAAAAAATTATTTTTTATGTTTATTGTGAAAAATATATGTAAGCACAAACATTTAACATATATCCTTATGATTATCTATCTTGAATTATTTTCATGTTATTAGAGAACTAACTTGATATATAAGTCAAAATAAATATAGTAGGTTTTCCTTTAAACAGTATCCTTTTTTAAATAAATTTTAATTATATGTTTCAAATTATATACAAATTGGTTATTTCTTAATATAATTGTGTAACTACTAACATCTCAAGATTATTTATGTAAATCAAAATTTAATCATTAAATAGATAATATATTAGATTTATTAATGATAGAAGTTATACTCTTTAAGACGTCTAATTGATGTAATCAACAATAATATAGCTTGAAATGTTGAGACTTTTAAATTAATTACGTAGTTTAAAGAAAGAGAAACAAAGAAAATAAGGATTTTCCTCCCATGTGATATTTGGTATTTAAAACCACTAAAAACTTCCATTTTAGTAAGCGATAAAGGATATTTTTATTGAATCCAGTATAATCATATGGAAAGGAACAACTGGAAGAAAATTTGTATGTTGTAGACTTTACCTTCTAACATAAGTTAAAGAAATTTAAACAAAGATACACATAATTTAAAAAAAGAGAAACATAGAAACTAAGGTTTTTAATCCCATATATTTAACGCATTTTGTAGACTTTACCTTCTAACATAAGTCAAAGAAATTTAAACAAAGATACACATAATTTAAACAAAGATACACATAATATAAAGAAAGAGAAACATAGAAACCAAAGTTTTTAATCCCATATATTTAACGGATTTTGTAGACTTTACATTCTAACATAAGTTTCAATTTCAAATAATTATTAATAGAAAAATTATTTCATATATAAAAACAATCAGTCATTTGGAAATGCTAATTTCAAATTGTTTTATTATTTAAAAAAACAAACGCTTTTGCATTAAAAGAAATTTATATAAAAATTTAAAGAATTTGAAAATATGTTAAAGCAATTTCTGATTTCGAAAGAATTTAAATATTTAAAAAAATGTAGAAGCAATTTTTGATTTATGAGTGTAATAATTCAAAATGTTCTTGAAAAAAATATCTATGCTTTTCTTCCATGAAAATATCTTAATTATTTCTGTTAAATAAGTTTTACATAAACGTATAATTAATGGTATGATTAATTTGATTTATAATATGATCAATTTCACATTAAGTTTCTAAAATTGAATAACTTATTTCAATTTAAAAATGTGCATAACAATCTAAATTAGTCTTGTTTTTTAGCAATTAATGTCATTGCCTTTTCAAAACAAAATCCTGGCCAATCCAATTTTTCTGACCTTACAAAATAAATTTCAAGAATTAAAATTGCACTATCATTAATTATTTTTTTAATTTTTCTTTTGTTTATATATGAATTATATTTTGCTTAACAATAATTTTTGTTCTTCTTCAAAATATATATTGGCATATAGTTATATAACAAATGTTAAATATCTTTAACAGCGAATTTTCCTTTACAACAAGATATCAATTAACAGAAGCATAATTTATTATTTTCTTTTTTTTAATATACACCTCTAAAGTTATTTGATTATAAGGTTGATTTACGCGTTTGTGAAAAAGTACCGATAGGACAAACCAAAAATTGCCATCCATATTAATCCAATTAAGTCCAATCCATATTAAGTTCAATGTAGATAATGTTTTCAGAGAAAATAAAATTATATTTAAAATATTAAAAAACAAAAACTGTACTAAGTACATCCAATTATCTTAAAAAACAAGAAATCCACAACATTCTTTCAGCAAAATTTTTATTTTGTCACTGTAGTCACTCGGTGTATAATTTCAATTTCTGCTTACAATGTGTATAAAGTTAGGGCAGTTTTACACTACTGGCCATTAATATTGCTACACCAGGAAGAAATGCAGATAACAAAATGATATTTATTGGACAAATATATTATACTAGAAATAACAAATGATTAAATTAAAAAAAAATTTGGCTGGATAGATCCTGAGAAATCAGTATTCAGAACAACCACCTCTGGCAGTAATAAGAGCAGTTATACGCCTGGGCATTGAGTCAAACAGAGATTGGATTGCATGTAAACTACAGATGCCCATGCAGCTTCAACACGTTGCCACAGTTCATCAACCGTAGTGACAGGCGTTTGGTGACGAGCCAGTCGCTCGACAACCATTGACCAGACGTTTTCTATTGGTAAAAGATCTGGAGAACGTGCTGGCCAGGGCAACAGTCGAACATGTTCCGTATCAAGGAAGGTCCGTACAATACCGGCAACATACAGTCGGGCATTTTCCTGCTGAATCGTTTCGCAGGGCTCGAATAAAGGGTAGAGCCACAGGTCGTAACACACCAGAAATGTAACGTGCACTGTTCAAAGACCGTCAATGCGAACAAGAGGTGACCGATACGTGTATCAAATGGCACCCCATACCATCATGCCAGGTAATGGGCCAGTATGACGATGACGAATGCACGCTGCCAGTGTGCGTTCACCAGGATGCCGCCAAACACGGATGCGACCATCATGATGCTGTACACAGAACCTGGATTCATCTAAAAAGATGACATCTTGCCATTCGTGCGCCCAGGTTCATCGTTGATCACACATTGAAGGCGCTCTTGTCTATGACGCAGAGTCATCGGAAGCCGCGGCCATGGTCTCCGAGCTGAGAGTCCATGCTGCTGCATACGTCGTCGAACTGTTCTTGCAGACACTTGTTGTCTTCCAAACGACCCCGTTTCTTGACTCACGGCTCGTGACGTGGTTGCATGATCTATTACGGCCATGCGGATAATATGCCTTTCTTCTCGGCTGCTAGTGATAGGTGGTCGTTGAGATCCCGCATGGCATTCCGTATTACCAACCTGAACCCATCGATTCCATATTCTGCTAACAGTCATTGGATCTCGACCGACGCGAGCAGCAATACTGCGACAAGATAAACTGCAATCCTGGTTCGCTACAATTCGACCTTTATCAAAGTCAGAAACGTGATGGTACGCATTTCTCCTTCTTACACGAGGCATCACAACAAACTTTCACCAGGCAACAACGTTCAAATGCAATTTGTGTATGAGGAACCGGCAGAACAATTTCCTCATTTATACACGTTCCTCATTTATTTTCATCAATTTCCTCATTTATACATAGGTGTCGTTACTGGCGCCTGCTTTGTCTGAATACGCTGAAAAGCTAATCATTTGCATATCATAGCACCTTCTTCCTTTCGTATAAATTCCATGTCCGTAGCATGTCGCCTTCTTGGTGTAGCAATTTTAATGTCCAGTATTGTATATAAATGAAAGCACACAATCTTAAGCTTTTTTGTAAATAATATTTTAAAAGATTGTAAAACAGTAGTGATTTACCAATAATTTGAATTTACCTATATTCTTAATTATATAAATAAGGTTTTAAGTATTTTACACTGAGCTTTTTTTTACAAGAACATACCCTCAAATAGCTATATATAATATTAGATGGCTAATATTTCAACCATTAAATTAGCTATTTATATCAAAAGAATTCGTTTCAAAATTCATTTTGTATCACAATCAAATAGAAAAAGTATTCAGAAATAAAACATTTTTGATAATTTTTTGCAAAATAGAAGACGAAAATATTTTTTTTATGTAATTGAATAATCAAAATTAAGTTTAATATATGTCTGCATTTGTAAAGATGCAGACATATATTAAACTTAAAATTTTGAGAAGAAAAAGAAAGAATTTGTGCACAAATTTAATTTATTCTTAAAGTATTTATTACGAAATCTTGAAGTAATGTTTTTTGCAGAAAAAAATTGTGTATATTTTATATGTAAAGATATATACTTAATCCATTTTATATGATCTTTCTACACGTGTTCCTCTTTTGATGCAATTAGAAGTGTAAGATATTGCAGCTTACAAGAGTCTAAATTAAATCAAACACTGATATATAATATCTGCACATTGGCACCCTTATTTATATATATATATATATATATATATATATATATATATATATATATATTTTCTCATATATTTATGTCAATAATTCATTTGTTTTTAATTATTCTAGATTTATTATAATTAATTAATTTGAATTGCATTAAAGTGTAATTTACATGTTCGTAAAGAAGCATTTTATTCACAATAAATGTTATTTGTAGACTTTTTCTTGTTTCGAAAATGATTTTTTTTTTTCATTTATAGACTTAATTCAAATTTATAGAGATCCTGTTAGGTATTAAATTGAGATTTGTATACTTAATACCTTAAAATATATCACAGAAATATATATAGTACTCCATAAATGTTAAATTTATCATGACTATTAATACTTTACGATTTGCTGATTTTAAATTACCAAACATAGTCAACATCATAATATCTTCAGTTCCATGTATTGGAGTATTTCTTCAATAAGAATTTTTTGCCTCGAGGCTAAGGAAATAACTTCACTTTCAATTTGTGGAACAAAATTTAAAAATCTTGGAATATTGCGATTCATTTTAAGCTGTATATGTAACCCTCTAGTGAGTCTGTGTAAAGGAACTTTTTAAAGCAAAATTCAGTACAATAAAAAGTAGAAAGTTTAATAAAAACAGTACAGGGGCAGAAAGAAAAAAGAATAAAATGTTCATCAAACCATAGGGGAGACCAAGAAAAGCCTGATCATCTACTCGTCATCCCAGGGGATAAATGAAAGAATGAAATGTTACCAATGCCAGGACGAATAGTTTTGTGTCCTAGCAGATACGTCCTAGAAGGTCCTCAAAGTTAAGTGAAGAGCGGCTTCAACACCAATAAACATGCGATTTTTTTTTTTATTTCTCATAGGTTGAGAATATCGAAAAAAGATATAAATTGTCTTTTTCTCTAGCTCCATAACTTATTTTCCCTCGTAATTTCTACAGTAAATTATTTTTACCAGATGAGAATTAAGATTAAAAAATTACATGTTTTTTTACAGCTTCTCAATACATTGATAAAACTTTCTATCAGATGGGGAAAGCATAAGTGAAAGTTTTTATATAAACTATTTTTGTTAGGAGAAGTAAAGAAGCCGGTAGAACAACTTTATGATGATGGCTTTATTGAAAAAGTACATAAAAAATTATATGTAGATATAATTATATAGATAAAGTATATGAAAATAGTATATGGAAAAACATATTAGAAATAATCATATAGTATTATATGCTTGACATATTAAATAACTTAGTATGACCAATTAAATATTATCCTGTTGCCATTCCTCGCAAAAGAAGACATTGCCTTGTCCTGCTAATATAAATACGCTGACTTTATTAAAAATATTTCCGCAATGAAGAAACTAAAAATAAATGGTAAGAATTATTTAAATTTAGTTGAAGTTAACTGTTAGCATCAATTTACTCATATAAAATTTCTGTCAATATTTAAATAAATAAGATAATGGGTTACCTTTATAATTAATTAAGTTTATGAAACCAGTTAACATAAGGTTTCAGTACGTTAGATTAAATAAAATTTTTTAAATTTTTGGAAAAAGGAAAGAAAGTTTACAAATCATTTTAAAGAATCTGGATTATGCACTATTGAAATTACTTAAAATTAATGAAATACCATGAAATCCCTATTTAATTTATAGTTTATAATTCTTGGAAATGCATTTGATAATGCATAAAATTTATTTGCAAATTCATAGAAATAAGAATACAAGTCGTGTGTTTACGATATTTGAGAGAACACCGAAAATTGTTCGGTTGCTTATAAGATTATTTATTAATTAGTGCATACTGTTGAGAACTACAATTAAGTTATAATCCTAGGAAATTTGGGATAGAAAATGTTCATGAACCGTAATTTCCAAGATAATAATAGATTATTATCTTGGATACCATAGATTTTAATATAATTTAAAGGTGATTTACGAAATTTATTATTTTTTCCTTGATTGATATATTTTATGAATAAAATTATAATTAATTGATATTTGTAAAAGATACAACTTGAGGAAGTAATTTTTATAGTAAAAAAATGCATTCTTCAGGATATAGAAATTATATTCTTGTATAAATGTAAATCACAATTTTATGGATGACTTAAATGTACAAAAACTTATAAAACTCTTTAGAAATCCATTTTCTGGGTATTAACGTTTGCTGTAAAATTTCAGAAGAAAACATTATTCACGCACAATCACAAAAATTCCTTCAGAAGAGTTATTTAAGGAATTCTATTAAGGAATGAATGTAACATCCAATTCTACCATTCAACAAATATAAGATCCATCAAATTTATATTTTTCAAAGTATTTGCATAAGATGCATGATTTAGTTTTTTACTAACTTTGTTTTCCAGATTTGGCTAATATTCTTTACTGAAAAAGGTGTATATTTTTCAATAAAATTAAAATACATAGTATATAAAATGCATACAATAAATTATCTGTACTGTTCACTTTACTTTCGAATTCTTTAGCAACATATTCCTTATTTTAAATCGTGCAAGTATATATACGAGATAAAGTAACTCGTATATACACTTGCATTTTTTAGTTTTTTTATTTCTTTGGTCTAATTGACCCCTAATATGTTCCCTTCCTGTCAATGTGTGTTTTAATCACAGCAAATGATACTTAAAGTAAGAATAACTATGAGTTGGGTAAAAACCTGGTAACCTTAAGGAAGAGATAATAACATCTTCTATTTCATTGATTATAATTACTTCTTATCGAGATACAAATGCAGATCTAAACCATTAAAAAATGGTTGAGGTTCTATCCTGCAATATAACATCTCTGGGAAAATCAGTATGGCTTAAGAAATTCTCTTAGGTGTGAAAGAGCAGAGTTCTGAACTGGAAAAGATTTAGATCTTAGATTAAATCTAAATCAATGTTTAATCTGACTCTTAATATATTATTATTATTATTATCTTGAGGAAATCCCATACATAGATGAATTCTTATGATATTGGAGATGTTTCAACATTTTCAAATATTATAAACATTTAAAAATAAGTTAGTAATTTAAGTTCTTAAAGAAAAACAATACATTTCTAAGTCAATCTAAAAACATCACATTTCAAATGAAGGAGTTTGACTTGAAATTTCAAAATGACATGCTTGAAATAATGCACGTAATATTTTGAAATTTGAAGCCAAATCTTTTTTATTCAAAATGGATTTAGAAATCTGTATTTTCTTCTTTGAGTCTTGTGGTGCACATTCTGGAATAAAAATGCGGATGCTATCATAATATTCTGCGGCTTATGTTATAAACATCAAGATACAAAATTAGGGAAATAATTCAACACAGAGCTTCAAGCAAATATCAATACCCCAATCGAAATAATTTAAAAATAATTCTTCCATATTTAGGAAACTGGTTTGTTAAAACGAAAAAAGAATATTGTTTAAATATTGCTGTTAATTCCAAGATTAAATTAAATTTTTTAAATAATTTAATTTACATTTTATAATTTATTTAATTTACATTTTATTATTAATTTACTTTTTTAAATTCTTCAACTTCCTTATTCACAGAGAAACTGATGAATTGTTTTTATCAAGTTATCGGATGTACATCAATTATAGAACATCTAAAAAAATTAGTTCCGAGTTTTACGTGTGAAAATAAAGAATTTGGAAGACAGTATTAGAAGAACAGTGAGGAAATCAAATAACTAGTTATTAATAATAAGAAGTCTTTCATTGACAGTTGTTTATAAATAGTTGCTATCTAAATAAATAGTAACAAAAAAGAGGATATATTATTAAATAAAAGTTTAAGAACTGATGCTGAAATATGAGAATCTTAATAATTAAATAATACTTAACAAAAGAAATCACTTAATGTAAAGTAGAGTGGATCAGCTAACTTCATTCAGTCTATTATATTGCTTTCAATAAAAATGATTTTCAGTTTAGTTAGTAATTTCTGAATTAAATGAGAGAGTCATTTGAATATTAGTACTTTCTTTAAAGAATTATATTTTATAAATTGATATTCTATATAAATATTTATCATAAAATTGTATTAAACTATTATGCACAAAAAAATTTGAAAAATCATTTAAAATTAGATTTTTTATAACATTTCAAATTATAATTACTATTTTACATTAATAAATTTTAGTAATACGTTTTTTAAATAATATGAAAAGTAATTTTACCCCTAAATAACGGAATTTTCATTTAATATTGAGTAAATTCACAAGCTCATTTATTTGAAAAATTGAATGAATAAGAATATGTGAAAATTAATAATTCTTTTCGTGTCTTTTGAAAATTTTAAACAGTTTTGGGATAAGCCAAACTTTATGATTGACATGTAATTTTCTTAAAATATATTTTAGTTTATCTTTCCACCTACTTTAGAAATCTAGCATAAAAAACAATGCAGAAAATAATAAGTCAAAGCAAAATATATTATTTTATGAAAAAACTCGTATTTGTATTATAGTTTTATGTTGCATAAATCACATTCATCCATGATTAATGATCAAAGATACTATGGGTTCGATAAAAACCAAAAGGAAGCAAAGGAAAACTTTTTTTTTGTTTTTATTGATTATTTAATTAATAAATAAAAAATGTTTTTGAATAAATTGTAAAACGTTTTGATACTCCAACTTTATTTTACAATTAGTAAATGAAATAAACCAATGACTAAAAGAGTAATAGCTGTTAATAAAAACTTATAATTCCAATTAAATTTACTATTATTCTTTACTATTCAAATTATTTCTCAGCCATAATTAATTTTTGTAAGTATGTGTGTATTACATAAAGTTTAAAATTCAATTTAAAATAACGGTTCTGTTTTGATTTAACTATTTAAATGTTTAATAGTATAGATTTATTTTTGATTTGGGCTTTTGTCTTAAAAAAACTTATTATTTTTAATTTTATATTTCAATTATAAAAATATTAGTTAAAAATAATTACTTATATGGTACTTTAAAGATTCTCCATCTATATTACTTTAAGTATTTGTTATATGCGTATTCTTTATCTTGTAAATTTAAAGCTTGTCACGTTTTAAGAATGAATTTCAGATATTTAATAGGAACACGTTACTAAGGAAGTAAAATTATTCAAAATGAGAATACTTCTAAATGTTGACTATAATTATTAGAAAATCTGGCGGAAAATTTCAAAACTACTTATTTATTTAGGGAATATTTTTTCAAATTTTGCTATAGAATCTATACAGTTTAATTATTAATAATTAATTACACATAAGGGCTTTTTAATTGTTTATTTCATCTCTCCCATCATCTTCTTTGGCAAAAAAAAGTTAACTACAAAAATGCGTGTAGTTGAAATTAACAATAAACAATGATAGACATGTTTTTTCCATAGAAAAAAAAATTAAATGTATATTTATTGATCAAGCATATGAAATGTATTAAGAAATACACTGAAGTTCCCTTTGAAGTTTGTACTGAAACGTATTCTGTACAATTTTATCGAATTTCTATTCTAAATAATGATTCCAGTGATTATAACCTATTACAACTGGAGAGCGTTTTCACTCTCAAAATTTGAAAATAAAATTAATTGAAAATAGAGAAGTAATTAAAAATAATAACGACACAAATTAGTAGTTTCTATTGTTTCATCAAAATGACTGTATTGATTTCCGAGTGGTCTTCTGATTCTTTCGCACCATTTTATCAAAGCAATATAAGTTAATCTATAGCATATAAAACTAAAATTAAATGCTTAAAACCATGAAAACCAGGAAATATTATGTCTTAATGCAGAATAATTGTAAATGAATTGTAGAAAAAAATACACAAATTAATTCCAAGTAAATTTATAACTCATATTAATTCCAGAAGCAGATTTATCTTACAAATTAATTCCAAGCAAAAAATTTATTTTTTATTTATTTATTTTTTTCTATTTTTTTTTTTTTAATTTTACAAATCTTTTTTTTATAGAGATGAAATCAATTTTAAAACACTGCCTTATTTTGTGCCAAAGAATAAACAGTTGCATATTGCCTGAATTTAAAATTATTATAATCTACTGACTTTAATAATTTGAACAAACTGAGATAACAGTAAATGGCACCTTTTAAACGAGAGGAAGAAAGAAGTTGGAGCATTCCATTGCAAATGGATCCGTAAAAGCAAATAGAACTTCTCATTCGCAGCTAGAATTTTTCATCAATCTCTGGCTGTAGAAAGAATGATGTGTCGATGGCCCGGTCAATGGGAAAAGTGCTTCATTGGACTGCTCGGCTTCTCGATGAAATTACGCCCTAAATCAGGATTAAAAAATGACTCCGAGGAGTAAAACTCCGGGATAGAAATTGGTGGCATGCTGGAAAGAGTCTGGCTAATTCCGGGAAAAAAAACTTTTCACACTCCCAAGAGTCTGAGAGAGAAAAATAGTCTAGGCAGGAAAAAGGAAAGAAAAAATATCGTAGTTGTAATCAACTTAACAATAAGAGAATGGATTCCGGAGGAAGAAACTTAGATACCATTTTCCTACTGCAATTTTTTGATACTCTTTAATTCGAGGAAGTAAGTATTAAGAGAAAGATATAATCACACGTAATTAGACTAATCACTTAAATGCTTTGATATTAATCACATCTCGTAGTTTTCTACTTGAAATATTAACAGGAAGGACTTTGACGAAGTTAAGGAGATAACATCTTGGTGCAATTTTTTCATTGTATAAAGATAAATCTGGAATCAATAAATGTTTAAACAGTTGAGATTTCTTATATAAAATCTACAATTTAAAATTTTAGATTTCTTTGCATCTTACTTAAACAATATAATATATAACTAGAATACATTATAAATTAGGAATTATTTCATTGAAACTGCATTTATTTATAATAATTAGCATCATGCAGTATAGATATATCAAATGAAAATAAAATATTTGAAAGCAAACACTTATGTAAAAGCTTGTTTTTTTTTTTTTTTTTTTTTTTTTTTTTTATTTCATTGAAATACGCAAATGTGTGAAGTCACAAATAACTTAATACATCAAATGTCAAAATAAATTTGCTTTTGTTCTTCAAAAGTATTATATAAAAATTAAATAGAAATGAAAGTGTTATGTAATTAAAGGTATAGAATTTTCCCTTTATTTGTGTAATATAAGTACCTTAATGCACATTCATGATTTTTTTTCTGTTCATATACTAATAGATATTATATTAATAATTGAAATTTTCCAGTAAACAAATTAATATTTTAAATATTTATTGAAAACAAGGGAATTTATTGTATCTTTTAAGATTCTTGTGAAAGAAACCAACGGTAATTGCAGTTCCCCTTGGAACTAGCCTGAAGTAATTCAATAAGTTTGAAAGCTGCGACACGTTTCAGGAGATAGCAAGAGAACAACTTTTCTCTAAAAGCTTCAATCTAATGGTTTCCATGGTCTACTAACTTCACTCAAAGTAGACTGCAAGAGCAGTTCTAAAGAAAAAGTCCCCCGCCATTAGTAGAAAACATAAATCAGTCAATGACTGAACTTCGGCAACTGCGTTAAGTCAAAAATTCATTAATCTAAGTTTCCTGATCCTTGACAAGGAAAAGCTTTTTTTAACCTCCTACTCTGCCACTCACTGAAAAACTTTCTTGTTAAACCAAAGAAGTATCTTTCTGTTATCACTGCAGGTTGTCATAAGGATTACAATTTTTTTGGAATTGTTTGTTCATTTGTGAGTAAAGGAGATTAAAAACAGTAATGAATTTTTATTAATTATGTAGAAAGTGTTAAATTCATGTAGTATGAAACAGTAGCTTTATAATTATTGAGATGACATTCTGGCAACCTACTTCAAACACTTCAATGAAGAAAATTTTTGATAATATAATGTGAGTAATAAATTTCAAAGAAAGGGAATTCTTGTAAGAAATTTTCATTATCAGTGCATATATAAGATGATAATGAAAAATATTTGGCATTGGTTGTTAAAATATCTCATGGAATAATATCAATATAAAATTAAGATTACACAAATTATTTTGTGTTGTGAAAATATTTCTCAAGTATAAATAAATAAATTGTTACTTTTTTCTTAGCCATGAATGACTTCAAGGTATCTTAATAGATTTCATTTAAAACACGTTACAAAATTTATCAAGATTCTGAAACCAATAATATCAAGTAATATAATTTTAAATCAAAATTGTAAAATATGTATTTGAGTTTTATAATTTTAAATCAAATATGCATTAAAAAAATTGTTTCAAAAGAATCTTCATATGAAATTCATTTTATTAAATGTATCAAAAGTAACGGGAACAAATATTTGAAATAAGTCATTGTTAATTTCAAGCAATAATTTATAATACAACTGAACGCAGAAATGTTTAATATTTAACATTCTGCGATGTTTACAACATATGGAAATAAAAAGTATTATTGATAAACATTGATGTTCTATTTAGATAATATTAATATTAAGTAATATGTTACAAAAGGTTTATGAACACCTGTGCATTTCAAGTTTCTCTATGTGATTTTCTTTCAATATTTAGACAGTTCTATAGTATAATATGTCTTTTTTTCACACAAGTCCTAGCAATATATCACAAATACGTAACTATTTAAATTGTCAGTATGTGTATGTAATATCGCCACGGAATATCTCATTAATAGTGCCAGTTTACTCTTTTTTGACGAAAAAATATTTATTTTAAATTTCAAAAAAAATAAACTATTTTTCATTAAAAATACTTTTGTCAAACAAATGTAATTATAATTCACGCAACTAAAAAGCAATGCCTGTCACTGAATTAAATTTTAAATAGTTTCTATCCAATGGTGATGTTTAAAGTGACAAAATCCATTCCATAAAAAATTCATCAAATAGAATTATGAACATCTCATAGTATTTATGTCCATTTTATTCATTATTCCCTAGATTAAAAATATTTTTAAGTAAGCCTGTATTTCCTTAAGAATCTAAACCATAAGCCAACATCAAAATAATCACATTTTAATGTCATCAATTGTGATATATTACAAAATTGAAAAGTAAGAATGCTCGCATAGTTTGCAGATAAAGTCATTAAAATGTTCAGCAACGCGTAGCATTCCAGTGAAATCTCGTATCTCCTTTTGAATACACGTTATTCTCCATTACAGTCGTAAACTTTTCTTAGGACATCATAGAGAGAAATTTGCTTTCTAGTTTGTCGAGCGCTGCATCCACGTGAAAATGATTCAAATTCAGGAAATTACGATTTAAAGAATTTAGCGCGTCTTTACTGCAGTTTCCTCAATTAAGTTTAAGCTGAATGCACATAAAATTTGAACTATTCCTATGTATGAAAGATCTGTTTGAGTTAATTATTTATTCTTGCAATTCAAAATTATCAATGACAAAATATATTATTTGACAAATTCTTTATTTCATTAGTTACGTTTATTTATATATGTGTCATATTCATATAAATAAATGGGTTTTATATATATTTTTATTATTCTCTATCTGGAATTTTTTTTAAGATAAACATTATAAATCCTCTAAGAAAAAAAAGAAAATGAACTTCTGAATTCAGGAATTAATAACATTTCCATTTTTTATCCTCAAAGATAAAAATTTAATGAATTTTTACTACATCATGCAATCATTTTTTTTGTTTTTTAAAAACATGAATATGGGAAGATAAAACTCATACGTTCTTAAAGGTCTTTTTTAAATTTATAGATTGAATATACAAGATATGTAAGAATAAAATGTAATGTTTTCTGAAAAATTTAGACAAAATATTTCATAAATTTGCAATTCTTAATGAAAAGAATGTGTATTAAAATCAAATTTTTTATACACCCAATTAAAATTATATAGTACATAATGCATGCAAATTTAACGAAATATATGTAAAAGATAAATTTAAATTCTGAAAATAATGAATTATTATTAAGCAGCATCGCTAAAAGGGCAAACCAATATGATTAAATAGAAAATAATTAATTTTATTAATTAAAAATAATGTTAATGTAACACCAAAACTTTTGTGTAAATGTTTTCACACTGAATTTTCATCTATGATTCAATTATTGTCTTGAAGATTTTGAGGAAAAATAAAAAATATAGGCAGATATTTCTAACCTGTAATATATATGTATATATAGTTTTTATTTGCCATTATATTTAATGTTGAAGAAAGCTGAATGTCTCTCATCAATTTACTAACTAATGCTTAAATAATATAAATAGTATAAAATATGAATGTTTAAATAATTATTAATTTAAATTCGTTACAAATTGAAATAGTATAAATAGTAAAAACAATGATAAGTGTTTATTTGTAATTTAAAAAACTTCAAAGGAGTTCTAAAATATCGTCTCTAATTACTTTTCTCTTAACCCTTCTTTGCATGATTTTTTCTTTATTGGTGAAATAAACCAAGTTGATATAATTCATGTTCAAAATTAAAGGAAAAATGGTTAAAAAAATCTTAGTATATATTTATAGTATAAATTTAGCAAAAAACAATATGCTAAAAATTTCCATCATCATCCAAAGTTAGATCATTAGCTTAGTACTAAATAGAAATAAAAGAGGAAAATAACAGAAACACGTTTTACAAACCTTTCTTCCACTCATTTTCAATTTTTTAGCAATAGAAACTCTAATATAATAAAACAAAATTATAAACGAAATCATACGTTTATTGCAACTACAACAAACAGCGGAATGAGACAACTTTAAGCTCGTTTCACTGATAATGACACTTGTTTATTTTTGACAGCTATGTTTCTTTTTATGCAATGAACATTAAAAAGGTATCCAAACACGATCAACTTAAAGTGAACTTGTTCTTTTATATAATTTTTGGGCATTATAGGTTATGATGGAAATTTCCACCATTATGCAAAGAAGGGTTAAAATGATAAAACTTTAAACCTGGTAACATCGTTTTTAGTATTAGAATGATAGATTTTGTAAAAGTGGTTCTTCTGAACTTTCAAAAATGTCTTCTGAACTCGTAACGCTTTTTCCCTTTTGAGAGGACTTTTCTGTTAATTCATAGATAAGAGGATGCTTTTATGCATTCAGTAATTTCCCGAGTACTTAATGCTACAGACAATTCATGCAAATATCATAAGATTTATACCCATATTATATTCCCCAACAATAACTGCTATGGAACTTGATCGAAACAATTCGAAAAGTGAAATCTTATTATGAAGCTTCTATGTAGTGGCAATCAGAAGATATCTAAATAAAACCCTGTCAATAAAAGCTTATGCTGAATTTCCCAAATAATATAGATTTGATTTTCTGTATTTTAGCATTAATGATTGCAAACTTTGATGTGAAATATGACTTTATTGTGTATTTATAACTGCATTAGAATATTTCTAATATAAAGTTGCGCTTTAAATGGTTTCATAAAGATATTATTCTTTCTTTTGTGTAGTTTTTTATTGAATCCACAAAAAACATAATATAATAAAGGAAGTTATGCAAGTCATGGCAGACATAGGCATACAGTATTCATACAACAGTAAAATGCAGATATGCTCTTTACTGCAATTGTTCAAAATATATCCGATCCACAAATGTATAAAAGGTATAACAAATAAAACATCGTATCACATTACCTATATCATCTATTCAGTCTCATAGATTAATTTTAGAAATGGCCTCTAGCCATCAAGTTCATGTATCATTATTTACTCAGGAGCTTTTTTCAATGATTTCAAAACAGCAACATAGTTTGGTTCCATTTTGAACTAAAGCAAACAGAGCGATACCTTATAAATAGATTGTGCGTATGCGCAGAAAAAAATAATCGCAAAACATGAGGTTTAATTCGGCATTTGTTATACCCTGGAGGAACAATTTTATTGAAAAACTATTCCTTTGAATTGTATATTTATGTATATAACTACAGAAATACAAATGTTTATGAAAATCGTCATAAAAACTTACCCTGGCATATCAACTACAAAATAAATAAAGGTATTAGGTCACTTTTTACTCTTTGCATTAAAATTATATTTTCTAAAATGTAAATAAAAAAGAATTTAAAAACTATTAAATTAGAAGAAACGTAAGTTAACTTCTTTGAATGGGAAGATCTCTCAATTATAGAATTTAAATCAGAAATACGGCTCTAAAATTTTAATTATTTTGCATAGAATTTAAACACTAACTAAAAAACTGAATCCTAAAAAATGTATCATTGCAACAATATATGAGCAATAAAAAATCAAAATATTTTTCTTTTATTTGTAAATTTTATATTAATTTTGATAAAAATATAAAATAATAACTTAATATAAAACTAATTCATCTTGTACAATTGTTGAAATTAAAATCAAAAACATAATAAAAGGTCCTTTAAATAATGATTTTGTGTGCACTTTTCCTGAATTCCATAGAAACCCCATTAATGCAAGATTTATCATATTAAAAGTAGTATGAAATTCTAAGAAATTTTATTTAGCTAAATTCTTATTTAATTTCAACGAATACAAAAAATCACACTAATTTTAAGGATTCTCAATATAGTTATGGTATCCAACAAGCAATTAATAATTTAAAAAATCTTATTATGTAAGCAGTTTTGATTTAAGAATTTTTAATGCTGTCTTAACTTAGATTCAAAGTACTTAGATTTCAAGTATTTTTATTAAAGAGAATAATCAACTTTTAACATGTGATATTTCAGATATTTTAAACAAAAATGAATCCCATTAATTGATTTTAATTTAAATAATAATTCCATTCATTTTCAAAGCCATTTTTACGAAAAAAAATTTTAAATTAATTTCAAATCTAGTTTATCAAATTTATTCCTTTTCAAATAGAGTTTCAATTGATTAAATAAAGCATTATTAATTGCTTACACTTTAAGAATCATAGGTATATAAGATATATTGTGATGATCTCTTTGCTATTAATGTTTAATGACTTAAAATTATGCCAGAAAAATCTATCCATCATCTTTACACAAGAAAATGTTTTCATACCACATAAGCTTTTTTTCTCTGAAGTTTACTTTTAATTCAAAAAAGATTATATAAAATGAGTTAGTTTCTTCTCTATAACAAACTTTTTTGGAAACGAAATACTTTTCACAGACACTAAAATATTTTAAATTGAATTCTAATGCGTTCAAAAAAGTTTTTACAAACATTTTATAAGAACGAATTTACTGTGCGTTACAATGCACTGTAATTTTTCTTTCTTTATTTTTTTTTTGAATAATTTAATAATTGTTAAGAAAGAATTTATCGGTAATGACATATCTAAGCATTTTATTAAATTTATTTGAAATGCCTAGACAATTGAAATCTCTCAGTTTGGCACAAGAGGCAGAAATGATGGAATCTTATGCAGTGATATGTTATCCTGAAAGAAAGTGAATCTTCAAAATTTAAAAGCAGGGACCGTACAGAAGTCTCCCAGCCTAGGCCTACCTCCCCTAGAGGTATAATCTCATTTGGAGGACACTGTGAATCCGACCTACTTTACTTGCTTCTACCAAGAACTTACTATTATCTGGCTGTGAGAACGTCGCCTTTACCAACTAGTCCTCCACTACAACTTATTAAATACCATGCACTTGAAATGTTTAACATTTCTAAATTTTATAATAATTATCTTTTTAACAATTATTTTAGAGATGGGCAATTTTATGTTGTTCTTTCTCTAAAATTACGAACGAATCGGAGCAGATATTGACATTAGTTCCTTAAGTTTAAAAAGCATATTAAATGGCACAAATTTGATTTTACTTGTCCGAGCATTTTCATTTTAATCGAGAAATACGTGTTATATGTTTGATTCCTGTACTTTATGTCAATAGTAACTTTTATCAAAGTAATTATTAAATGTGTTTTATTTAATCATGAACGCTCCTGAAAAGTTAGAATTTTAAGAATATATATGTGTATATATATATTTAATATTAATCATTTAAATTTTCATAGCTACAATATACCAGAATTGAAGTTCATTCATGGTCAATTGTATATAATTATGTACAAAATAGCATAGATTTTTTTCAGTCTTATATTTATCTTTAGATTACATTTAAAGAGTGTTTGACATATAAATGACAGGATCTTATTTTTTACATTTTTAAATATTTATTAATTTATTATTTTTAAATTAAATTCTCAATAATGGAAAAGTTGTTAATGGTTTTCAATGTAAAGATGTTTTCAATATAAACATGTTTTCAATATAAACATGTCTAATAGTTTTCAGTAAGCATATACTAATATGTGCATGTGTGTGTATGATGAAAAGATGTATATAATAATTTGCAGACGCAGGCGCATATATCTGATTTGTTTACTCTGAAAAGTAATGATAAGACAAATCATAGGAGAAAATCTTTCAAATATTTACAAAAAGTTTGTGCTCAACGAGTTAATTTTAAGATAAACAAAACATCACGGTGGCTAAAAAATGTTAAAATTTTATAAACTTAATGAAGATTTTTAAAATTTTGCACTAAAAATTTTTAAAAAATCTTTAAAATTACATTTTTTTTTCTTTTTTATAGAAAAAAGACCAAGAATTTATGTTGATGTGCTCAAAAAACACGACGGTTAATAAGTATTACAATCTTGCTGTTCAAATAAGACAGCTCTATTTTGTCTTATTTGCTCTAAGTTGTGTGGCATGCTCTAAGTTGTGTGCTTGCATGTGATTATGCTCTAAATTGTGTTGCCTTAAATAAAAAAAAAGAAACAAAAAACGAAATCCTATGAAGATGATCAAGAAAACAGATTGACTGATATTTATAGCAGCTTTACAATTTAAATGATACTGTTCCTCTAAGCAATATTCTGATCTGCTTATTTCATGGGTAAGAGAAATTCCGTGTTACATTTCATAACGTTTGATCGCATAAATTCTACTCGATTCAGAAAACCACTGAAAAAAAGTATTTCTTCAATATCTTTCTTATTATGTATAACATAAGCCTTAATCTTTTCATAAATTTTATTCCCTGTTTTTCCCCAAAACCATACATTACAACATTACATTTTATTTCTTGAATGAAATAAACTTAGTCAGTTTGTAAAATAAGACATGTAAATATCTTAGAAACATAAGAATAAATGAGTAGTTTTTGGCATATCATTCGTAGTAAATACTCATTAAAAATTTTTTTAAATAAAATAAAAAGAAAATAAGAACAATTAAAATATAATGGAATATACGCATTGTGTGAGCTTGTTTTAATATATATTTAAATAAAAGTAATGACTTCAAGCGGAATTTTCAATAAAGACAAAATTTTACACTTTTATTTATTATATGTTTCAGCATTTTTTTCTTTCTGAAGCGAACTTCACTGTATATCTTTTTAAAACTAGAAAGTATTTCAAAACCAAGTTATAATATTCAATTTCGAAGATCTAAAGCAAATTATAAAAAAATAAATTTTTTAATTTTTTCTTTATTGAAAAAAAAAGAAAACGTTAAGTCGCATTTAAAATGCAACTCAGACGCTATAATTTTGAAACAGGAATTACATGAAATAGGCGACGACTGAAAATTGAAAAGGGATGAAAAAGTACGTACGGATTTACAAGAATATTTTTTTTTCGAAGTGAAAATGGGACAAAAAAAATATTCATTAATGATATTGCTGCTCTTTCCACATCAGCGGATTTAAAAGGATTTTTAAATTATAAATATCTGAGGAAAGAAATAAAGTGTTTCTTTAATGCTGAAAAGAATTCACAAATGCTTTTCTCCAATTATTTTGGAATTGCACGAAAATAACGATATATAAGTTTTGGACGACCATAGGATATTTACATTTGAGGTAAATTTATGAATCAAATATGACTTAGAGAAGTCAGTTAATGAATCTTTTCTACCAAGTTTATGCATAGGAAAAATGTGCGTTCATATTTATATATATTTTTTTTCTTAAAAATAATGTTTTTCTCAACTTCATTTATCAAGGGAGAAAGTATAATAAAAAAAATTACAGCAAACATTAAATATCTATTTTCAAAAGAAGTTGTCTTTTAAAAACGAAACTAAAATATTAAAACAAAGAAATGAAATATTATTAAAAAATTGCTCTATTAATTAAAAATTACTGTATTTAATAGCTTTTAAATAATAGTTTTCGTATTTTATTTTTTTTTTATAATATACGATATTTTTAAAGAAATAATGACGTAAATGTGAATTATTGATAAAATAATAGTTATCTATTGAATTAATAAATATTAATTATTGATAAATGTTTCAGTATTTGTAAAAAAAAGATTTTAAAATTCATATTATTAAGTTTCAAACACGAAGGGAATGCAAACAATATCATCGAATCTAACTAATTTAAAAACATGTTTGTGTTCCGTGTAATATATTTTTAGTCGTGCAAATAAAAAGAAGAGATTTGTTGAAACAAGAGTTTATAACTGTCAAATAAGTGTTACTCTTTCATAAGAATGTAAGACTTGATAGTGATACAGCAGTTTTTGTATGCAAGTTACGGATTTCGTGAAAAGGGCTTATAAAACAGCACATAGTATGAAATAAAACACATGGTTGGTTGGGTTTTGTGGCGCAAGGTCCAAAAAGGACAATCTGAGCCATAAAACACATAATTATGATTAGAAAATGGTATGCATTAATTACAAAAAACAGATCTCATGCTGAAATTCAATTATTAATGATCAAATATTATTCCACTACAAGATGGTAGAGGAATTATTTGAATATTTGGGATTTAATAACGTTGGGATTTTAGTTATTTGTAGAGAATTACTATTTTCTTCAATGGAAATCTAAGGCAGAATAAAACCTCTACTTCATCGATCACTATATGCATGGAATCTTCTGTTTTGTGACTGGGAAAAGTTTTTCAAAGATAGCAAACAAAAAAGAATTGAATCTTGGGACAATTTTAAAAAAATCATGTATTATCTTATTGATATATAATTTTTCAATAAGATAATACATGATTACATTATTTTGAAAGAAGCTATAAATGTTTTTAAAAAATTAAGTTTTTTTTTTTGTTAGATTGCAAAAAATAAGTTTTTGAAATGTTATGCTTGTTTTCTTAAATGTTAAGCTTGTTGAATGTAACACACATAGACATTAAAGAAATCTCAAAACATGATCTTCTTTAGATAACTAATCCATCGATATGCAAAATTATATTAATATCAAACTAAGCATAGTAAATAAAAGCATTGAAAGAAGGAAATAAAATAATGTTTTGAAATATCTTTTAAAAGTTTTTTTTCCTTATTTCTTAAATGTTACAAAAAAATGTATAACTTTATCACAATAGGTGCATATGAGCCTTCATACAACAAGAAACAAGAGATCTTTTTACGGTCAAGAACATTATATTTACCACCCATAAAATATAATGGCTAAAAGCGGTTATAAAACGATGCATTACTTGAAAGATCATTTCTCTGTGAAAAATTAACTAAAAATTCTATATATTATTCAAAAATTTTAATAACTTTATGTGTTTTGGATCCATCATTTTATACCAGTTAGATATCCCAAAATATTTTAAGCATTTCTTTGGCAGTGAATTTCGCAAACATTTATTAAGCATTTTGAAGGTAAAGGAAATGATTTTATTCTCAGCAAATGCTACTGAAATTCATTCTCCTTATCAAGAGGTAAAGCATCAAATCCTCAAGAAAAATAGGCAAAATTAAATATGCTTGAATCTTAAGATTTCTTGAACCCAATTCTATTAATTAGAAGATCTAATAATTCACAAGAATCTTTTGAAATCTTTAAATAATATTAATAAATATAACAAATGCAGAAATTTTTTTTTAAAATTTATTATTAATTGATTTTGTCCGTTAAGTGTGAAATAATATCGAAATAAAACTATATATTAAGCTATAAAATAAAATTTAATCTCTTTAAAGCACGACATGAATTTATTAATATAATAATTTATTTCTAATAGAAATCAATGATTTATTACAATAAATACAAATACAAATTGTTTGATACAAATTGTTTTTTTTTAAATTAAATAACTTTAAAACCAAACTAAAACGTAATCTTCAAACCATTGTATGAATTTATTATAAATATACTTGTTGTATTTTTATAAGTTAATTTTACAACAAATATAGAACTTGATATAAATTTATCGAATGAAATAGTATGTCAGCTTCTTACAATTGTAAAAATAAATATTTTTCCTGGAAATAAATATTTAAGATTGAGTATAAAATAATTGCGTGATTGATACACGAATTATATTCATCAATTGATATCAGAAATAAAGTTACGATTACAAGACTAAGAAATCATGAAATAAATTAAATGAAAGCAAATTATTTTTGACGGATAATTTTTTTAATTACCAATTTATTCTGAATTAAGATAATATGAATTTTAATGAGTAATAATATTCAGAAAGATTGCAATAATTTCTAATTTGCTAGCATTTTTTAACTTTTATTGCTTTTGATGATATAAAAACTTTAGTTTCCTTTTCATCAGAATAAAAGCAATGTTTGTGATTAAAGGTGTACCTGGCGTGTACATTTTGAGATTTAATTCCCGGTTCTAAAATTGTGAATGATTTGATATTTTGCTTTTATTTAGAATGAATTTATCTAAATTTTAAGTTCCTATCATTTTAAGAATTTTTATTTACTTCTTCATTTTATACATTTCTGCCTTAGTTACGAATTTAATATTATAGCTTTTCTGTATAGAATGTATATTTTAGAACAATATGCATGCAAATGTATGATACACATAAATTTAACAAATACTTTTATTTCATGAATATAACGGATTTTTATTAAATAATTCATCATTCTAAAAACATAAACTCCAATTTAATGTGGATAAGAAATTATCAGTTCTTAATACTATCCCAAAAATGTTCTACCGTTGAGAAATTTTCTAATTTTAGTTAAAATGATTAAAATTTGTTTATAATGCGATTAATTTAATGTGTTTCCCTGACTCTAAAATGATTCAGGAAAACACACTAAATTAGTTATTAAAAATTTAAAGTTATAGGAGAATTGTTTTAAATAAAGAAATGATAGCAACATTTAGCCTAACTTTATAATAATGTTTATAGTTTGAGATAATTAACTTTGACTTTTATCTGAAATATAAGAAAGCTTCAAAAATGTTTCTTATTGATTTAATGAAATTGTTGGATGATTTTTGAAATTTAATCTCACTAGTAACATTTATAATATTATTCCTGGTAATCAAATTAATATTATTTAAAATTGTAAATATATATTACATAATATTACAAAATGTGAGCTTTTTGTTTAAAACAATTAAATGTAAAAATAAACATAAAATTTTATAAATCCGGTAATATATTTAATAAAAATTATAGTAATTTAATTTTATGTAAGTAAGCAAATTGACCATTCAGAAGAAAAATAAGTTAAAAGGTTATAATTAAAAATAGAGTATCTACTATATAATTAATTTTTAACTAAATTGTTGTTATTTCAACATAGCTTCATTTTCATTTTTTCTTTTTTTTTTTTTCATAAGAGAGCATTTTGCTGCTTTAAATCTATCATAAAACAAATGTCGAATAATTGATGGAACAGTTTATTCATAATGTTATTCCATTATAAAAACTCATTAAAATTATTTTTCATCTGTAAAGAGAGATTATCAGACAAAAATGAGGGATTTTTCATATTATTATCTGCAATTCATGAACAAATTGGGAAAACACAACAGTATTTAAAATCATCAAAATATATTTCTATGTCAATAAATTGTTTCACTTTGTTGAGATCACATTGTTTGCTTAATAACTTATATTATTTTAAAAATAGTAAAATAAGGCACAAAATAAATTTTAAAAAAGTGGTAAAGAAAAAGTTTCTTCTGATTCTTTAATTTAAGAAACCCTAATTTTCTACACTATAAAATTTGAAATTTTCTCAACATTTTGTTTTACAAAACCAAAAAAATAAAAAGCTGCAAATACTCACAATTTTGTGTATTTTCCTAAGATTATTGGAATTGTACGAGTTAATATTTCTCAATTTATGTGACGTTTACTTCTTACCAAAGGAATGTGTCACCAGAATATTCTATCTTTCTTAATTTTCTTCTCATTATTTATCCGCCGCGAGGGCTTCAGGGGAGTCAATCTAGAGCTCCACATTCCTCCTCGAACGAATAACATCACCCCCAGCCCAGATGACGGCTGTTTTAATTAAAACACTCGCAACTCTTTAAAGCAAACATAGCTATTTGTGTAATATTTATTCAAATTTTCATTACTTCTCTGAAATAAACTGAGATATTTCCCATTTTCAGAGCCACACATACTTTTATTCCAATTTTTAATGTCACTTATCGAATATCTGATTAGAAGACGTAAGTATGCTATTTGATTCTTTATATATATATATATATATATATATATATATATATATATATAAGAAAATTTATTAGGCGCATGTAAAGTAAAGTTTTAAACAATGAATACCCATAAATGACTTAAACTTTTAATGGGAAATATTCGTATTAATAAACCCCAATAATACTCAAGTGCTGCTAAAACTTATTTTCAAATAAATTAAAACGAAAAACATTCTTTTAAGATGCTAAAAGAAAAAAAAATTATATTAATGGCAAATATTTTCACAATATTAAAAATCGCATTTATTGCTTGAAAAACTTTAAACTCAAAATATTTTATTTGAAATAAATAATGCTTCAACCATTTTTTTCTCAAATCGGAAAAAATGGGCAAAGTTTGTCTCCCTGTCTTGGGGTTCCCACTTGAACCCATTGGAAGAAATGTCATAAGAAAATCTATCATAGCTGGCAAACCTATCATTAGAAAGTCCTGTCTCGTGACTTTCGTGGAGAAATGATGACCAATAACTTCAGGCAACATCGGACACTGGTCAAACTCTAGATATTTAAGTTACCAACACTTTTGGTGATGTAAGACTAGTTATTTACCCAACACTTCAGTAGTTCCCCGCTTTATTGAAACTTTTATTCTTTTATATGTGTGGGAAATTTCTTCATAAATACATTTCTTTCACATATTTTATTCTTTTTTAAAGGTTGTTTCCAGTTTCTAACATTTTTTATTGATATCTGTCGTCAAACATCATTATTAGTTATATTCCTGAAAATATTTCCTGAATATATTTAGAAATAAGTGGAAAGACTAATAAAAGTATTTTGCTATCAATTTAATTATTGGACCCCCAGAGGTATGTCATATTTAACACATTTCCATAAATTAATGATAATCCCAAAGAACATGGAAGTTAAATGCGAAAGGAAGATTGTCTGAGTAGAGAAGAGAACATACAATGTGGACACCATCACAGTGGGTTTGTGTTGTGTTTTCCGATGAATCGGGACTTATTTTGCTGTCCCATTCACATCGAATGATCGTACGGAGCATCATCGTCTTTATATGTTCATCGGATGTTCATATGGTATAAGTACCCCATATAATCAAGATAATATCGATTTACACCAACGTTACAGTGGTGCAGGGATGCTTGTTTGAGGAGGCATTATAATGGGCTACAGAATAATCTGCATGTTCAAATTGGAATCATGACGGACCAAATTTACGGAGACAACATTCTTCAAAAGCATGTCCATTTGTTTAAGGTTATCATGGGTGCTAAATTTGTGTTAATGGATGACAACCAATTCATCACCGTTTGAAGATCGTCAATGACTGCCCTCAATCAGAGAAATCATTCGTATGGATTTTCCAGCACTTTCACCGAATCCGATATAGCATGTATGGGACATGCTTGGCAGATGAATCACATACCGTAAATCTATTCCTACTTACACCGGGCCTTGCTTGTTGAGTGGAGTTCTCAGCATGCCTCTGCGTTGTACGGACTGTATTTCCTCCACATGTGAGACATAGGATGCATTTACCATTGCACCGACAACTTCCGACAACTTTCTGTTGAGCTGTTTTTAGGACGATATGTGGTAGAAGAGCTCCAGGGAGTTAAAATATTCGTTTGTGTATGCCTAGTATCAAACATATACCATCTCTGTGGCTCTTTTTTATTTGTTTAATACATGGACTTAATGAAAATAAATCACGTTTATTTTGTTTCTGCACTTCTAATTGCCGGTTCTAGCCTTAATTTTGACTTATGTTTTTATATAAAAACATTTCTTTTAAGTAAGAGTAAATAAAAAAATTCTGAGCTAGAATATTAATGCGCTTCCGATGTTTTTTTGGGATATTCAATTAAAAAATAAATAAAATAAAAAAATTTTGTAAATAAATATCACATAAGTCTTTCATTGGCAATTTAAAAGGAAATAAAAGTTATATTATTCTGTTGCATGTTATTTCATTAGCATAAATGCATCTATTATAGATATCATTTAATTCCTATTTCTTTATCAAAGCTTTATTTCTCTCAGTCTAAGAGTGCATTAGTTCCATTTCTTGTAATAGAACTGACACTCTTTTTAATATTATTTTCTTACAACTGAAATATTCTACTCCCATGTTTGAAAAATATAAAATTAAGCACAAATGAGTCATTTAATACTTTTGATATATTAGATAAAATAATCAAAATTTGGGAATATTTATAAACATTTCTATAAAAAGAAAATGAAAAAAATACTCTACTATGAATTTCTAAAAGTATTCACCTGCATGCTATTTTGGTAAAAGACTTCTAAACAAATCATTTTTTCTTAAATATTCAATATTTATATTTGATTTATACTCAATTTTACTATTTCCATTGAGCAAATTATAATTTTATTTTTTTTAAACACATTCTGTCTTTCATTATAACAAACACTTCTACGTAAAATGCCAAGTTTGTGTGCACAAGGAACAAAAGGAACAAAACATATTTTTTAGAATTTACATTAAAATAAGTAATTCTTATATTTATTTTGAGATTTGCTTAACTATCTTGCCAAATAACAGTTTATCTCAAATGTTAACAATTAATGGTTACTTTTAAAATCTTTGTCAAGACACATATTATTTCGGTGTTTGAGTTAGTCATTCAATTCTAATTTATCAAAATATACCTTTTAATTTCTATTTAAATTATGAATGTACTTAAGTTGATCCGTAATCATTGCTAATAAAATTTGTATTTTTTGCCTACTCCGGATGGAATACCCAGAAAAAGATGGTAGCAAATGAATCCTTTATATCTTTTTTTTTTTTGTTTTAAAATAACATTATAGTAATATTTATTTCATTTCCTGCCAACAAAAAATAAAAGTATTAAAGCAGAAAAATCTATCAATGTTTATATATAATCTGTCAATATTTAAAAATTCAAAAATAGTGATGAATATGAAGTGTATAAAGACCAAGAATATTTTTTTGTGAACAAACATTACATTAAATAAAACTTAAAACTATCGGAATATATAAGGGATCTTTTGTTGATACGTCCTTTTGTTCAAATTTCTTTCAGCTAATAAATTTTAAAAAATAAACTGTCTTTGAGATAGATGGGCTTGTTTCTGT
>JAPDSC010127262.1:41725-53053 GCA_026290005.1 Latrodectus geometricus
TTTCAAAAGTCATTGTAAAGGGTAATTCATCAGATTTTATTTTTATTCAGTTCGATGTAATCTTAAGGTCAATAACATTGCAATCATTATCGTAGGAAGAAATTATTTTATTGTGTAATGTTGAAAATTCATAGGTATTGGTAATCCAAAATAAGAATATCAGTTGAAATAACATTTTCAACATATTTTAAATTCCAGCGATTATTTACAATTAAATTTTAAATAAAGGACTAAGCTGAAAATTTCATGATTTCAAAATGACTTACTATGCACATCTTAAAAATTTCATAGCTTCAGAATTAAACTGATGTTTATAATTGTTGTAGGAAATGAACTTATCAATTTTGGTTTCCAAAAAATCATATAAAATTCACAATAATCTTCTAGTAGTAGTTTAAGCAATTAAATCTTAAAAAAAAATACTAGCCAAAAACATCTTACAATTCGTTTCCCCTAACAAATTTTTAAAAATCCTTAAAAAATCGTGACGCAGATGATTAAATTAAAACTTTTTTCAAGCTAATTCACTTTTCTTTGTACTTTGCAAACTTTCTAGTATTGAAATATATTTTAGATATTTTATATACAGATCAAAATTTATCCAAATCAATGAGGTGTTTATTGTATTGTAGTAAGAATATATATAAAATTTATTTCTTCTCAAATGTTACTTTGCATATTAGAATTTATTCCATTATTTAGTAATATTATTTGTAATATCTCAGAAAACTAATTGGATTTAGAAATGTCTAATAAGACGTTATTCTTACTAAATAAAGTGTCCTCATAAATAATTCTAAAGCCAATTTGGAGAACTTTGGATAAATTTGGTTTATTTAACTAGTGAATAAAACTTCCTCATACAAATGAATCAATATTATTAAATTTAATTTAGTAGTCCCAAAAATAATACTTGAGCTTTTTATCTCATATAGGTACCTGATATTTTTTATTTTTCAAAAGCAAAGTAGATTCAAATTTTAATCATTTCAATGACTAAAATATCTTTAAGTAATTACCGTAGATGTTCTCATTATACTGTAGATTTTAATTCCATAAAAAATATTCTTTGTGGAACATTCTGAACAATAATTAAACAAGTAAAATAATATCTTCAAAATATATTTCTTAACGTATGTTTAGATTAAGAGTATTTTGATTTTATATTTCTTATTGCTCTCATAAATTAATGTCATTTTTATGTAATAGTTCTCTTCAGATTAACAACCAATAAATACGGAGACACTAACTGTATAAAAAATTAATTAATGGCAAATACAGCAAATTGTTTGAAATAATATTCTTGACAAAATTTTGCATATTCACAGGTTATCATAAATAAAGAAAAAATCACAAAAATGACGATAACGCAAAAAGATATTCGTGGAATTTAGTGAAACTTATACACATTGTGCAACACTTGGGAAAGTCATAAATAACATGAAAAAACAAATCACCAGACAATTATGGCGAAGTAAAAATTTAGAATTATATATAAAATGAGAGGTGTAAGTTTGGTGTAGGAAAAGTTTGGTATTGGGGTTTGATCCACTCCCCGATGCACAGTAATGTGTTATGCTCGCATTTTGCAGTCTATTGTATAGGAAGTGCAAGCTATTATTGTTCCAAAGCAGTTGAAAGCGTGGCTAAGGTCCTAAGAGGGGGAATTGAGAGCAACAACACGTTGTTCATTGGGTTAAGGACTGGTAGTCCAGTTGGCAACAGCATCCACTCAATTGTTTCCTGTTCAAGATAAGAAGCCAGATTTAACCCTTCTTTGCATAATGGTGGAAATTTCCATCATAACATCTAATGCCAAAAAATTATATAAAAGAACAAGTTCACTTTAAGTCTATCGTGTTTGGATACCTTTTTAATGTCCATTGCATAAAAAGAAACATAGCTGTCAAAAATAAACAAGTGTCATTATCAGTGAAACGAGCTTAAAGTTGTCTCTTTCCATTGTTTGTTGTAGTTGCAATACACGTATGATTTCGTTTATAATTTTGTTTTATTATATTAGAGTTTCTATTGCTAAAAAATTGAAAATGAGTGGAAGAAAGGTTTGTAACACGTGTTTCTGTTATTTTCCTCTTTTATTTCTATTTAGTACTAAGCTAATGATCTAACTTTGGATGATGATGGAAATTTTTAGCATATTGTTTTTTGCTAAATTTATACTATAAACATATACTAAGATTTTTTTAACCATTTTTCCTTTAATTTTGAACATGAATTATATCAACTTGATTAATTTCACCAATAAAGAAAAAATCATGCAAAGAAGGGTTAAGCCCTGGAGCTCTCATCCTGTAGCACGAAAGCATCACCTGGCATAAGAGTACTTAAAAGCATTCTGGACGTTATCTCTATAGATGCGAGCATTAATATTTCCTAGAGAAAAGACATGCAAGTCTGTGCGCTTACGTGCTGTAGCATATTTCAGATAAGTAGCGAAACTTGCCACCTTGCACTGAGGCATCCATTTTTATACTCTTCGCAAATGAAACATTCCGACAGTAGTCCCACTATTTTGCATAATGTCACATTGTTCAGATCCTTTAAATTACCAGCATATTCAAATTTCATTGAAATTGCCTTATTTTAGAGATATCACTATTTTTGTGATTGTGCCATAATTTTAAATAACAAGGGTATAAACAAGAGTTTTAAAATTAAAGAAAACTGTATCATATTGAAAATAACTTGTCTAAGTGTTCATTAAAAATGCTCTTTTGAGTTAATTAGTACAAAACACAATATGTATCAAAATAATACGGAGAACGAAAATATCTGACTTAATTGATACGGTACATAAAATTATTAGCGAGTATCGGTAATAAAAAAATATTTGAATGACTTAATGAGTAAATTTGTAAGGCATATCAGTAAGATAAAAACCAAAATAACAAAAAAATATTAGAAAATTTAAAAAAGTAATAAAATAATTCCTAATCTAATAGGAATATATATATATATATATATATATATAACTTTGAAGTATAATATTTCTAAATCATTTATACTCTTATGTACGTTATTTTATTTTATATGCAAAATACACATTTATAAAAGTAAAATATGAAAGTGGAAGTTTTTATTTAAGTATATTGCAAATTTAAATATTTGTCGAAAACTCTTTCGCAAATAGTTATTTTTCTAGCTAAAAACGTAAATATAACGTCTTCAATTGCACATTTTTAAGGAAGTACTTAAACGAATCTAATAGAGATGATCGTTATTGAGGAGTTAACTGTAGCATGCAAACTTACTAAAAATATTTTAACACTTTTTTATATAGGAAGTAAGAAATTTTCTCGTCGTCGCAGTCATTAAAATAATTACTACATCAAAAAAGTTTAAAAAATAAACAGAAGGAACACTCCAAAAAAATTGCTAAAAATATCTTTACTTTTTCTACCAGGTTTTCGTTTAAAACCTCTTCAAACAAATGCAAGAGACTACCTTGCTTAAACTAAAATGCCTAAGGCTCAATAATTTTAATTAAGTGTTTTTTGATTGGATACATTTTAGAGATTTAAAGGCAGAATACTGCAAAATCACTTAATTCCACGTGAGTAGCTAATATAAATACTTCATTAAATTCAATTATTAAATTATAGAAATTTTACTAAAACAGAATTTATCATTTAATTTTGATTTATTATAAAAATTCTTATACGATTTAAAGCTGGATATATTTAGAAAACTACTTTTAATAATTTCTAAATTTAAATGAACATTCAGTTTAAGAAAAGAAAATTTATAAATGTTTTTCCAGAATTTTGCTCAGCTTTTGTGCATTTTTCTCATCTAGATTGTATTTCTTTAGAATAGCAGTTTCTTTTTACAGATTTTTATCACCTTTTCATATCCATGATATGAGTAGGCTGGTGAGTAATGAATTGTGTCTGTGTACCTCAATTACTTAAAACACAATCGGAAATGTAATTCAGGATTTCTATTCCTAAGAAATAATGGAAAGATTTTTGAAAATAAAATTCTGATGTGTAAAATACAGTATAAAAAATGAAAATTCAGAATAGTTATAATTTTAACTATGTATGTGTGTAATAGAAAATAAATGAATTATTTTTTAATCCTCACACTACAGAATTGCGATTTTAATCATATTATACATTTTCATTCATTTTTTTAAATATATTATTATATAATTCGCTATACTAAAATTAAATTTTCAGTTATTTTTAAGTAACAAAATAATTATTCACTTGTTGTTATCATCTTAAGCCCATAAATTTACCGAATTAAATGAATGTTATTGAAATTCAAATTATAAAATTATATTATTCATTTATATCTATTATGAAATTAAAGAAGACAAATTTATTAATTAATTTAATATTTATACTTCATTTAAAAAGCACTCATTTATTTAACTTTATGTGTGAACAATGAATAGTAAAAATATTTCTTCTCCTTCATATTTATCATATTTATCATATCTAAATGGAAATGAAATTTCATATCACTGAAATTTTTTCATAGAAAAATATTTTATTTTGATAAATATTGTTTTGATTCCTTTTATAATAATTAAATCAAAGAACAGTTTATAGAATTAAATGAATGTAAATTTGTTTTTTTTTTTTAAATTCAAACTAAACATTTAATATATATAATCTACATTGAAAAATTTTATGATAGAAGCTTTAAAGATAATACTGCAATTTTCCTAACTTTAAAATTATTTTATACATTATTTTATTTCTTAATATTTGTTATTCAAAATAATGATATTATTACTATTATAAAATGCGAAGAAATTAATTAAATGACAAAACAAATTTTGACTTTGAATGCATACATCATCTACTGATGCTTTGTGAAATAAATTGTTTTTTTTTTGCAGTCACATGACAAGACCCATATGTCTTATGATTTCATATTTTTTTCATAGTTTATTCAATATTTTATATGATAAAATTTATTTCATTTTTCACCTGCTTTGTTAATTCTTTTATTATTGCTTTTAAGTAAGCATAATCAAATTAAATAACATACTGTATGCATAGAAGATTTCCTATATTATATTGTGTAATATGCCAAAATAAAAAAAAATATATTAAATTAATTAAAAAAGAACAGATTTTTTAAAACTTTAAAAGCATTCCTTATTTACATTAGTGTATTTTCAATAGAAAACTCTACTCACTATGCTTTTATTTTGTGTTTCACTTGAAAATTTATATTAATTTATTGACTATTCATTTACTAATATCTCTTGTTTATTTTTATTCAACTTTGAATACATTTGCTTTCTTCTTGATATGTATGATGTATGAAAATAGATTTACTTAAAACTTCTCCTGCATTCAAATTTTAAATAAATTCTGAAACCGCTTTCTCACCCAGTATTGTAATCTTGACATTAAGGTGGACTTGCGGAATCCTACTAGCAGTATTTAAAAAACTTTATTCTTCTTATTTTATGTCACTCTTTTTATTCAATAACTGATGATTATAATGCCTAAATAGTACGTATTTTGTATTAAAAGTACATGCAAATCCCTTTCACATTCCGTGCGAGTTAATTATTTCTTTATACGAATTCAGGAAGATTTGACATAAATTTACAGATATATAATCAAATAATACATCTGTAAATTTATGTCATAAATTCCTTAATTCGGATAAAGAATAAATAAAATAAAAGAAGTCAACAAAATAAACAGAAAAATTCATTTAAATGTCAGAAACGAAATTTGAAGTCTTATTTCCTTCGGAATTCTTTTGGAATTATTTTAGTGATCGAAAACATAAACAGTGAGGTTCTTTCTTTAAAGTTTATAGAAAACAGTATCCTTAAATCCATTATTAAAAGCAAATTATGAAGTAAATGGATATAATACTAATATTAAAAAACAAGTTATAAAACTAATTATTATAATATTAGTCTGGGGAAAAAGAAATCAATTATTTTTACGTGAACTTTATGTAACTTCTTTTGGATTCGCTTCGTAAAAAGGTTTAAAACAGCTTTCATGTAGATATTTAGGTCTTGCGCATTACGACTGCTGATATGCGGTTAACTTCAATCATTTTTGATATTTTATAGACATTTTCGACAATGCTGTATCCATAAGCGAGGTGCATCTCTAACATCAAAAATACCCTAACGGAATCGGCGAAACAAAAATTGTACGTAACTGGTTGTTGCAGTCTTATATAGGACAATAAACACCTTTCACAATATTAGCCACTCGGCTATCTTTCTCACCGTTACAAGCGAAAAACGAAAATGTATCGAATTTTCTGCTTGTTGTCTTCCATTTTTAAAACCTTGTACTCGTAACTGAATAAATCAAACAAAAAACCGCAAGAGGATATTTTAGTGTCAAATGTCACCTTTCCAACGAGCATAAATTTGAAATTGTTTGATAGATACCTCACGAGATATCGATCACTAAAGTCGACTACCGAAAAAATAATGGATTACTTTTTCCCCAAGCTAGTACAAGTAGAGCACTGAAAGAGAGGAAGTAATTAAAAAAGAGCTATATACTAAATGCAAAAATGAAACTTAATTTTTTCTTTCTTATTATTTAATTATAAGCAAATGTTAATTCATCAGAGAATAAGTTTTACTAAACGAATAAAATGATTACCTAATTCCCATTTAATTTTAGTCAATTATTAACTCCTTATTAATGTACTAACAGAAATGTGAAAATTTTAAATTCCTTAAAATTATCGCCTGATAAAAAAACAGATGCTATTTCTATAAAATTTTCTCATTAGTTAGTTCATTCTTTTTTAATTATTTTGTAAATATAAATTTTTTTGTCATATTTATTTTGAAGTAATGCATTAATTAGGTTCATACACTTGGAAAGAAATGTGGATAATGATTTTATTTTAAAGCTCTTTTTAAAATACCATAAATGCTAGAATGTAAGAAAACAATTATAAACACTTACTACTTTTAAATACTTTTTTTAACATTTATGAATATAATTATGTTTCTAAATATTAGTAAAACTATTAAATCTAAATATATTTACCTATCTGAAATATAAATTGCATCGGTTACTCATTTCTTAGACTTTCGTTTTGATATATGATTCTCTTAGGGGTGAATGTGCTTTCGAAATCAAATCAAAGTTTAAAATCATATTACGAGCAATGATAAAGTAGATCAATAAGTACACATTAAAATCACAAATGCTTTATCCGCATTTTTCTGAAAAAATTTGATTAAAAAATTCAAGTAATACTTTCCACTTCAGCAAAATAAATTTGAAGTGTTTATTTTGCAAACTCATTTCAGTGAAACATGTGTCTCAGTAGAAAACCAATTCTACTTAACGATACTTTATTTTGTGTGCATTAGTATTCTAGTTTACTTAATGATAGTTGCTATTGTATTCATCTGTTTCTTTGCAGTTAATGATAGTTTTCTATAGTAATACATCCGTTGGAGTAAAAGGATGAGAGTATAAACTGTTATTCAATTTAACATCCCATCATCGCAAGTATCGATCATGCATTTTCTACTCGGGCTCTCCTCGAATGGAAATTGGAAACAAGGGCTAAAGCTCCTATTATTTATTCAAGTTCGAAAAAGCGATACTCTGTGAGGAAATGGGCTATGACTAAAGATGGCGGACTGGATCAATGGTTGGTACCCACACACGATTTCAGCAAATGACACTACCATGAGTCTACACCCTAAATAACACTCAGAGTTCATCTTTTCTTTAAAAAATCGTGATTTAGGTCTTTAATATCCTACCTCATTGCATCAACGAGAAGGTTTGGTTATCTTTTTCAGGTGGCGAGTTTGACTTGAAATGCATTTTGTGGTATTTGCATATGTACCACAGGTAATGAAACATCGCACTTTCTGCAACATTTTTATCTTTAAAAGTATAATTGCTAAATCTTGTGAGGAAATTGGAAAATGAATAAAATATTGAAATGATAATTTATTTGTGCATTTTCACAAATAAATTATATTAGCTTTTTTATTTGAACATAGCATTTTTATTTAAAATATTTTAGTACATTACTAAAGGAAATAAATTATATTTATTCTATGAAAATATACTTTAATACAAAGCATTTAATTTATTCAATTTTTACCAACTTCCTATATTTTCAGTTGAACTAATTTTAAGTCATAAAACAAGTATTCAATAATTGCGCTTAAATATGTTTTTATATAAATATATATTTTTAAAAAAATGATCAATTTTATCCTTTATTGTCAGGAAGAATATTTGAATTTGTCTGTAAAAAGTATTATTGTTTCAATATAGCAAAATAATAATTTATGCAATTTATATACGAGCAAAGGTAATACATTTTCTACAAAAGCAGGATTAGGAACATAATTGCTCCTGACATAATTAATGATTACATTAAATGGATGATCCATATTTTGATTGTGAGTTTCATTATTGTTATCTAGATATTAAAAGTTAGGCAATAATAAGACACAATATCGGGATTATGAAAGCAAACCTTTTAGAATATATTTTTGAAACATCTAAGTTTTATGAAAAATATCCTTTTGTATTAACTTTGAGGGTTCTTTAAGTTCAGAAGTTCACCCTTTTCTTCCATTTCCACTAAATATTCTCATACATTTTATATCGCACTCTTTTTATTTCAAGCTGCTTATGTTTTAAAAACTCAAATTAATTACCAAGTTTCATAATTTATTAATGAAATAATTATATTTCCTCATCTTTATAATTAATTCAGAACAATTTATTGTTATAATCAAGCTCATGGGTAATCCTCTTCAGCATATATTTAATTTATTTACTCTAATTCACTATATTACTTTATTTTATTAATGAATAAAACTGTGGATGGAAAAATATTAAAAAAATAACTTGTCTATCATTTCCTTCAAATTATTAAGAAGGTAGTTGTTTATTAACTGTCATATGATAAAGGTCATATTTTATCTGGAATTCTTTTTTTCAGTTAAAGTAAACAACATTTTTAACATTTTTATACAGTTTATGTACCAACAAATCACTTATATCTGATATCACATTCTATAAATTAACCTTAATATTTTCTATTGTTTAAAATGTTTAGAATAATAAGTTTAAATGTTGAAAAATCTGTTTTAAAGCCTTAATTTATCTGGAAAGAAATTATATCAACAACTCCTGTTTGTCTCTTAATTAAATGTCTTTATAACAATATTTTTTCTCCGTTTTGCTTATTATGAATATTTTCAGAGGCATTTAAAATGTTTCAGAAGCATTGCCTTAAGCAACTTTCACCAACACAATTAAGAATAATATTTCTGCAATTATTCTGTGAGACTGCATATGGTTGGTTGGTAGGCTGGATTTGATGTCGAAAGGCCTAATATAGGACAATCTGCGCCAGCTTAATTATATGGAGCTTAAATTCGAAAATCTCCAACTTCATTCGTTCTAAAATATTTAGAAATTTTTTATTACTCAAAAATCGGAAATTAGACTTTCTAATGAAATTCAGCAGTTTGGCGACACTATTTTTTTTTATGAATGTAATCTTGTTATGTTGTAATCTTATATGTTTAGTTGTACATTTTTTGTTTTCAAACGTGAAATATGTAAAGCGGAAATTCATTGCATTAATGCGGGAAAATGATCATAAGCACTTTGTTAAATTAAAACGTCATGTAATTAAGCCAAATTATGACTATGTTTGAGTTACGTCATAAACCACATCTAGGCTGTCTATGACATTTACAATTTAAACTAATATCTGTCCTTTGTTTGAAATTTTCAAGCTGTTATAATTGATAAAATTGAAAATCGAGATTTGTTGATGAATAATATGTCAATTTTTATGTAACCCATTTCAGTATTTGCTACAACTTCAAGGCAATAATCTTCAAAGTAAGTTAGAATAACATTAGTGGCTATAACACAAAAATATATTTTAAATATTTGCTTCAAAGCTTAGACAAACCAAAAACTATGACGAAAATCCATAGTTTAAAATTATTTTTCAATTTTACATATATTTTTCCCCAATTAACAAATATATATTTCTTAGAGCACTTAGATAATTTTCAACATATATTACTCATAGAAATGAACAAAATATTAACAAAATGTAAAAATTTTATTCCATATTTACCCCAAACATTCTACTGCTTATTACAAACTTTTTCCTTACAGATATGCGATATTAACATTTTTATTGTTTGTGTGATTATATAGGCATGCTATATTTTATAAAACTTTATTAAAAATAAGATATATTTGTATCTAGTAGATTGTGGTTTTTCTACTTCAGATGTTAAGTGAATACGATGTTAAATAAGCTGATAAATGAAATTAGCTTAATATCGAAAGCATAATTTCCATTAATTATGTTCTTTAAAGTACTTCACATACTCTTTTTACAGGCAGAGTCTGCATTAACATTTTCAATAGAAAAATAATAATAGAGATTCCTTTATATTGTATTTCTATGAGACATAAAAGATCAAGAAGTTTCAGTCATGCCATGGCAATCCTCAGTTATAGCACACTATTTTTGAGGATCAAATTATTAAGACTATATTTTCTAGATACACTTTATTTCCAGTTTCTATTAATAGGCAATAACTCATGAAATCATAGCTTTCAGCCACGTAATGAGTTTCCCGAAACGAATCAACACAGTGGTTATTACTGTTAATCAAAATTCCGACAGAATATTCATATAAATTTCATTTTATTGCATTAAAAAGGAAGGAAATTATTTAGCCTTTTCCTCTGCTGAAAGAACCTATAATACCAAGTACCTTGTAATGCTTGTAACTTTAGCAAATTCAGAAATAATGTATGGAATTTGACTAGAGATTTATTTTTCATTTAAAATTTCACAAAATCGATTAAATTCCAATAAATAAACGACAAAGCAAATTAAATATTTATTCTTACCGTTTAATTTCATTTATAATTTGTTAATATTTTTTTGAGTGTCCGTCGATTTTGTTTTCATAATTGAAAAAGATAGCTCGCAATGGATTAAAACATATCATATTTTGTTCTTGTATTAATTTAAGAAAATGGGTTCTGTTTCATTTCAAAATTTTGATTAAAATGTTTGTAATTAATTGAACCTCTTATAAAATCTAATTTAAATTCACTGAAAATGTGCATATATTGCTGTTTCGGAGTGCAGCTTATTTCAAAAAATTTTTTTTATAATAACAATATTTGCTTTTTATATTTTTGAAAAAGTATTGCTATACCCGCTAGAGCAAACGTGTTTTCGATGTTCCCAATACACCGTAGATCAGAAATATATTAGACTGGAGTTGAAAGCAATCTCGATTTCAATGTGGAATGCTTGTAAATT
>JAPDSC010127262.1:58859-81382 GCA_026290005.1 Latrodectus geometricus
TATATATATATATATATATATATATATATATATATATATATATATATCAGTTATGCATATGCATAAGAGACATTACTTTTCTTTATAATATCATTAAATTCGTACTTCAATAATTGTTCTTCTAATAGTATTTAAATAGCTGAAATTTCACCAAATCTAATAGGAATGCTTTCTCTCATTAAAATAAAAAAACACAAAATTATTTTGTAATAAAGTAATCAAATATCTATAATTGGAGTAAAAACACTGCCGTGATATTACATGCTGTATGAAAAAAAGCATCTTAAAAGTATCTTGCACTAATGAGAAAGCAGTCAACACCTTTAGTAATATAGATTGTTTCTGAAGATTATCAAAAAATCAGCTCCATATTAACTGAGTTTTCCCCAAAAATTTATTTTTTGCACCAATCTAAATTTAAAATTCATGTACTAACATCAATTCTTATAATATTTTATTAATTTCTTGAGATTGCGATTTCTGTCAAATAACAGGAAATATAAATAAAATTAAAAATTCAATTTAAAATATGCATTGTAATCTGAAAAATATTAATATCTTTAGATAATTGAATATTCTCTCACCCTTTCTCTTTTTTGAATATTTTCTACAGATTAGCTAAATCTACAATATGCTTTCAAATTTTCAGGAATAGAGATAATATTTCCATATCTTATACTTTTATGCAATGCCTATGACGTGAGTTTTTAACCATTCATGGAAAAATTTTAAAATATAAATTACGTTACTCCAAAAAATTTGTTGCAGTTTTTAATGATTCCTGATTTTTACTATTTATTAATAAATAAATTATAGTTATTTTAATAAGATGTTTCTAATTCTACAGATTTTATTTATGTCAAGAAAAATATAGCATTCATTATTTTATTGTATTCGAATGTTTCTTATTTTTATTATTTCAATGTCGATATATGAATTCCAATAACGAGGTTTATCAATGCCATAATACTTGGCATGGATACCTGGTTTCATATTTCTATTCTAATGAAACATATTGATTTAGAAAACGAATGATTTGAAATTTTCCTCATATATATCACAAGAAAAGGAAAACTGATAAGTATATTTCGTGGACCGAAAATAACTGATAACGTCGTTTCAATACATTTTACTCAACTGTTTATTAATAATAAGTTATCTGAAATTGTTCCCCCAATCTTGATAACATTATTTACCAAGCGTTGACGCAATTTGTGAGTGCTTCACTTTGAAAGTGTCAGCCGAAGTTTTTAACTTATTTGATTGAATAAATTTTTGTTATACGTGCCTCATTTATTTTTATAAATATTTGACATGTTTAAGTGATGCAATTTGATTTTTCATTTTAAGAGCTTATCTGTAAAATTTGAAGTAGAAACAAAAGAATAATTTGGCAAAAACTACTTTAAAACTTAATAAATAGAAAATTAATATACATACATTATATAAAAAAAGATCCAATTCGGCTTTTTGTTTCTTTAAATTAGAAAGATTTTCAATAAAACAGTCATTTTTAAATATTATTAAAGAGATTTCTATGTAATAATTTTTGGTACCTGTTATTTAGCGGGTAAATCATTTGTTTGACGCGATAAAGGGTTCTATACCTAACTCAACTACAGATCATACGCATCAATAATCCTTCGTAATGTCGTATTACCCTCTTTTGGTTTAGTGGGAAAATTTGGAGAGGAAACTTAGTTATGAACTCTTAGCAACATTTCAAAAAAATATTGAGGTTGGCTGTGATTAGCAGCTTCATTCGGTTTACATAATCAGTTAAAAACATGCGGAAATAATCTAAATCCTTTTATAAGAATCTTTCCATTCATATATATTACTATGTTGATTTCAAGTTTTATAGTATATTTAATAAACATATATATTATTTATTAATTTTGAGTGTCTGACTTTTTTATGCATTTGTTTACTTCATCAAAAATTAAGAGTATATTGTCAATAAAAATTACACACTTATATTTATACATACGTTATTAAATTTGAATGGAGAACAAACTACCAAAATTTTCAATAAAATAAAGAATAACGCTGTAACTAAGCTGATTTGCTCTTTGTAATAATATTTTAATATAAGCTTAGTAAAATTAATGAACATTAGATAAAATCAATATGAATAATCAGAAAAAGCACTCATTATTCTTTCAAATAACAAATAAACAAGCAATTAGTAAAATTGCATTGCTTGATGGGAATTCTCTGCTACTTCCTTGAATTTATATAAAATATAAAATAAAATAATAAAGCAGCTGTATAAAACAAATATATTTTTAATATTCAATAGTTATTAAGCTTTTATGTTTGAAATGTGTTCAATAAACCAAATAACTTACATTGCTTGAAATTGATTAAAACATTGCTACGCTTAGTTCAGTTTGCAACAGAAATGTCATTTAACAAATTGTATCTAAATTATAATGAAAACTTAATGTTTAAGAAAATTCACAAAAAATTTGTACCTGGTATTTGGTTGTATCCGATCAGCAATTTTTTCCAATTTCGATAAAACACTACGTTCCATTGTAGAATGTTCGTCGAAGTGTTAAAAATCCAAGCTTGATTAATTCTGTGGGTCACAGCACTTAAAAACAATGAAGGAAAGTCTTACAATCACCACTGATTCTACAAACAAAGGAAATTGTGAATCCAACAAAATGTGTAGCTGCAAGACGGGGAACTTATCTTTCACTGTAGTATTATCTAAGTAACCATAGATACAGTTATCATGGGGGTCAAAGGACGATATCCGATTACACACCAACTCCTGAGTATTCATGATCTCGCAGTATCAAACCGACAAGAACAAAGTAAAGAAAACTGCAGAAACTTCCTTCCTTTGACCTTACGGAATCAGAAATTTTACAAATTAGAACAGAGCCATTGAAATATTCATAGAATTTTATAAGGACTGAGGAATTTTATATTCTATTAAATTAATACGGTTTTAAGTATTTATACACAATACATGTATGACATAATTTAGTTGATGTTAAATGGAATGAATGAAATGAATTCACTAAAATAGCTCTAGTGATACAATTGATAATAATCATTTATAATTGATAAAATCACAGAATCGTGGTTAAAAAATCAGTTTTTAAACAGTAATAAAACTTTAAATTTGTTAAAGGTAAAATGTAAAATATTTTAATAAATATATAATGCATCACTTTGAAAATAGTACGGAATATATTTTTTCAAACAATTTCATTTATTAATTTATATTTTTCTTTGTTTATTTAATAGTATAATGATCAAGATGGAAGGATTTATTTCTGACTTATTACTAAAACATTAATAACTTGTCATTAAAATACTTATACCATAATGAAACTACTAATTCAACATTGTTAATAATACACTATTGTAAAATTTGACAATGTAGATAATACTATTATATAATTCATAAAACGTGTATTTTTCATAAGCAAGGTAATACAAAGAAATTCTTTGAAATTTTCATAATGCACTACGTTGCAAGATTTTGTGCTATTTGTGATTCTGAAACTATGAATCATAATATTAAGAAGGAACTTAAGTTTATAATGAAAAAATGCTTTGATTTATCATTTTGGTTACTTTTTTATTAGTTTTGAAATAATTTCGAAAATATTTTCTCCATTAAGAATGTTACTAAAAATTCGAGGAAAATGAGATGCTGTTAAAGTATATGATCTTAAATTATTTTCTTTACTGAAGAAATATACTATCATTTTCATTCTAACCCTTCAATTGTCTGAAAATATTCAGAAGCACTAAATAAAGAACTATATCGAATGAAGTGTTTGTCATTCTATTAGATATTTATTTAAATGGGAAAATAATAGTTTCAAATTATACTAAACAAATAATTAAACAAGATTTTAAAATATTTCCATTTGGAAAATTGATAACAATATGAAGTTCATTTTTAATCTGAAATTAGCATTTATATTATTTTATAGACGATAATATTCAAATTGTATAAAACAGTTTTGCCACTCATTAAAAATAAATTTGACGTAAAAAGACTCGATATTAAGTTCAAAATTTACGTATTTCAATAAAAGTTTTAACACTAACTTTTTTTCTTTTTTCATCCCAAAAATGTAGTACAAAAAACAAAATTCAGTGTCAAATGGTATCTCCTACATTTTAAAAAATATTTTCAGTGTATATAATATTGTGTATTAAAAGATTTTAGCTAATAAAAAGTAAAATATAGATGAATTTAAGGATCTTTAAAGTTACATAAATAAAAGGACACACACACACACAAAATTTCCCTCTAATATTTTATGCTTCATGACATCATACAATCTTGTGTGATTTTTTTCTATCATATGATCTGTTAGAATTACAATTGAAATCTTATGTGAAGAATCCATCTTAGAACCTTATTGAGTATTTTACTGGTACATTTTCTACATCTTCAATTGAAGCAAAGAATTAAATCACCTTTCATATATACTTCATATTAATGAAATGATAAAAAATATATCTTCATTTACTTTATTATCAATATTCAATATATTTTAGTTAAAAAAAATGGTATATTCATGTGATTTATTTAAAGATTTGTATATATATATATATATATATATATATATATATATATATATATAAACTATTCTTTACATATCTGACAAGAAACCACAGACTTTTCTTATTTTTATTGATATATTTTAACACATTTTCTAATACCACATGAAACTGTATGTTACTATTTTTTTCTAATTTACTACTGATGCCTAGGAGAATTTATACTTCCTTTGTATACCAAGATTTACTTCTTCAGACATTAAATATTTCTACGCCATAGCACCGTTCTTCTCAAACGGAGTATTTGAAGGACAGTTGTACTGAGAGAAAAACAGCTTTTATTATTTTAGCGTCTGTGATCATATTATAAAAAATTGCTAAATTTCATTAACATGAGAGGAGAAGAAAATGTTATGAATGAATAGGAGATTTATAAGAGAAATTTTAGTTGATTAAATTTCAAGTTTCTAAAAAGATAATGTGTAAAATTTACAATCTGATTTTTTTATCTTGAGTTTATAAATTTCCATACTCAATCTTTCGTACGTGTCAAACTAAGATAGTTATATTCTGTGGAATTTGTATATTACTCATCATCTGAGTTTGCATAAGATTTGATTTGTTATTGTTTTAGATTAATAGAAAAGAATGTGCGAGCATAATAAAACCTATAAATACATTATACTTTTACTTTTTCCCTCCTATTGTATTTTTGATTTTTCTTCTCTTTAATTAATATGATACTTCTGCTTATGCTACCCTTTTAAATACAGGATTCCTCAGTGTATCAATATAGATATTTATGTTTGTATTGATACAGTGAGGAATCCTGTCCGAAAAATCTTCTTAAAAATCATATCAATTACAATCATTTTGAAATCTTAATCTCGAAAATAAAATTTTGTGTATATTAAAAAAAATTGTAAAATAAAAAAAAATCATTTACCAAGCAATTTTTTCACAAAATAATTTTTCGAGTCCATATAAAAGCCTATACCAAAACAATGCATTGATAAATTCAAGTACATTTTTGAAGGTTATAATAAAGTGGTATGCTTAATATTGTAAAGGATTTTTAATGAAGTTGAAAAAATAGACATCAGCAAATTATAAAATCTTATAAACGCTTAATGATGTGAGGAGAATTTCTTCCTCCATATCAAAGAAATTAAATTCTAGCATCACCCCCAGATTAAATTATATTTATAAATTATATACTTATATTTCCGTATGTTTGTTGTTGTTTGCTATTATTACATGTTGTTTATAGTTATTATTAGAATATTTTAAGAATGCCATTAAATACTTTTTAAATATGTAACTAAATGTTTGTTGTTATAATTTTCAATTTCATATTATTTATTGCAATAATTGCATCACACATGCTAATCAACAGTTGAAACTAATATTTGAAATATTCAGATAATATGTGTTCCACTATTAAACACTGTGTGTTGATAAAAAAAAATTTAGTTTATACTTTATCAGATATGCTGCTTTAAAATACTGTTTCTATGATCATATAACATTACCGTGTTCTCATGTCTTAGAAGTCATATACTTAGCAAACTAAATGTCAATATGGCAACTGAAATGCATATAAATTGAAGTTTGGTACTAAGGAATCTCCATTCATGAAGAATGTCCATGGGCTTGTGGAATCAATTTCCTTGAGCCGAAAATAAGTGACGGAAAACATCCCATATCATATTACTTTTGCTTATTCATATGGAAGTTTTGTGAGAAAGATTAGATTTTCTATTTTTCGAATTTTTTAGTGTGCAGAATTCACTGAAATGTAGAAATGAAATTCCATTTTTTCTGTGTCCCTCATTAGTATAACCAAAATTCTTACCTAAAAACCCAGTCGAACATAGAATTAATATTTTTTTAAAAATATGATGAATAAACAAAAAGAGCATATATTTCGGAGGTATTCTAATTTTCATAAAAATATATAAAAAAAATTTTTCAAGATGTAAAGACAGTTGTGCTATATAATTTCAATCCCAAATATCTGTAAATAATTATTTTACACTGAAATGAATTCAAAACTCTTCATCCCGTTTTCCACAAAAAAATAAAATATTAAGATGATTTGTTTTGCTTTAGGAAGCTAAAAATAGTGCTCTATTATTTGGAGCAATTAAACAATTAAACAAATAAAAGTCAACAATTGTTTTGAAAAGATTATATCATATTTATACAAACGTAAAAATAAACTCGACACAGAAAGTCATTTATTCCATCAAGAGCAAACACACATATAGTTATCTAAATATTTAGTTTCCAAGCTTTTTGTTGAGCTCATTTCAATTCTGAATAAAATTTGAAACAAGATGCATTTACATTAGAAAACTATTTCAGTTCCTCCTTTTAAACTCATGAAATGTTCTTTTATACTATTGTTTTAAATTCTATAGTTGCTAGTTAAGAATGTTCGCATGATATACTCTACTTTCAATATTTCATTTAATTTTCTTTCAAATTAGATTAATTTATTTGATTAATTCTTGTTTAAAATGGTACACATATGTAAGGATGACAAAAACATAATTTTTCCAAAAAACTCATTGATCCCATCTCATTGGTTTAAAGAATTAAAATTAATTTATCTGTTGTAATTCTCTCAAAATTGATACTTTTTGCTGGAACTAACACATACTTTTGAGAAATGGTAGTTGATTTAAAGTTATTTTGGTGCATAATTCGAATGAAGAAAATAAATGAATATAAATAATTTGTTATCTCAGTGAAAAAAAAAACAAAATATAATTTGAAAGTTACAAATATAATATAAAATATATATAATATATTCTATATTATATCTGAGTCAGTATATATTGGGAAATGGAATGCGAATCATTATAATTTTATCAGTATATAAAATTACTTATGAATCGAAAAAAAATTTTTTAAACTATAAGTTTCTTAGATTATGCGTTGAAGTTCTTTAAAGCATAAGCTACGATCTAAATATCTAAGATTAGTTTTAGATAAATAACAATCTAAAAACCAATTTGTTTGTAGGTGGTTGATTATGTAACCTAATTAGGTGGTAACACGTTTTTTAAAACTTATAAAAGGATAACTGCATCAAAAAAAGTATAAACGATGTCAGAAGATGACTATAAAAAACTTTACCAAAGAGTTTCATAATTTCTGTTTAAAATTTTAACTTAGTTCACAAATAAGAATGGAAATTTCCTAAAATGAAAAAGATAAGTATAAAATAATAAAAATTAAACATAAATACAAAAATTATTTCCTTGCAATTGATTTATATTTACAAAGATTTTACAATAATGAACAATAAACCATAAGGTTAATATATGAGCTACATTTTTTTTGAATTTAGCAATATTTTTTATAATAACATTATTCAATATATTGAATATAACAATATTAAATGACTAATAATATTTTGAAAATAACAATATTAATGAAATTTTCAGTAGTACATAAAAACTAATTTACATTTTTGATATTTATCTCATAACTAAATCATTTGTAGCTTTCTGTAGAGATCCAATTCTGTGTATAATTGGATGTCTGTCTATCCAATTCTGTCTGCATTATTTTTCTAATTGAAAGCCTATATACTAAATGAGATCAATATGAATTCAATCACAAATAATGTTTGCATTGTGACGGATACAGTTAATGGCTGAATTCATGCCTTTAAAATCTTAGGTTAGACTATGACAAGTTTAACTATGGCTCATGAAACTTAAAGTTAATATAAATAATTTAATAAACAATCATAAAATAAAAAATTATAAATCAAATGAATGAAAAATTTACTTTGGAAACCGATGATATTTCTTGAATTTGAAACTTGGGTTGCATTAATTTAGCTCAACTTGCTCAATCCAATATATTTTTGCATGTAGAAGAAAATAAAATTGAAGTACCTTATTACTCTATGATAATTTCGAATAAATTTTAATATAAACGTATTTATTTATAACTATATTAACATTTTAGGTGCATATAGTGTAATGTATATATAGTATTAGACAGCGTGATTAAAATTAAATAAATGAATAGGTATTCCTCACGAGAAAACTGCTGGACAAGTATCTATTGAATTTTCCTTACATAACCATCTTTGTATGCAGTGTTTTTTTTTTTATGATAATTATTTCAGATTTTCATTAGCTGATTCAGTTGATGAAAATTATTTAACATCATTTTTTTTTCCATCATAATAAAAATCTTTCCAAGGTAGAAAATTTTCTATTCATATTAATAACAGAACATGTGTTTCTGTTGGCTAGTCCTTTTTCAACAATTAAATTCACTGTACCTTATAATAGATGTCTTAGTAAATTTCTTTACCAACAATATTTCTGTACTCTTTAATGTATTTTGTCTTATAATACATTTGCAAGGATGTCTTCAGAGATTAAAGCATCACTGACATATTTAATAATAATGATATAAAAGAAATTTCAGAGACGTCACTTAAATTTCCTTTACATGAATTCCAAACGATCAAGAACATCAGTTGTCGAAGAGATGATGCTACTAAATAAAAGAAATTGCTACTTTGGTAGAGGAATTGATAACAACAATTGTAAAAAGTAGGATCTACTGTTTTCAATCTGTTGTAGACTTTTAATAATCTTGTTGAAAGCATGAGAATGCTTTCTTTCTTCAAGTAACATTTTAGTATCACATAATTCTGAAAATATAGTCATGTGATTTGCTCTGGTATCTGGATGGAAGTATTTCAACAATGTTTTCCAAGCAACTACTGGATCTTCTATTCCACCTTTTATACGTCGATAATCTTCATCAATATTCAAATGTATCACATAAAGTAGTGTTTTTGTTGAATTCTTTAAGACTTTTGAGATATGCAGTATCATTCAAATCTTCGAATGAACTAGTTTCAGTTTTTAAAATCAGTGGAATGAGAGCTTTTTCAGTTCCTTTCACAACTTCCCACACATTTCTTTCCATCAAGATGAACTTTCTGTCTCAAGTCCATGTCTCATAGTTTTGTTTGCATAACTTAGTAATTGCGTAAGTAGTCATGGCAAGAAAATTAACAATATGGCAATTTTTTTAGTGAAAAGTTTTTAATTTATAAAATTTGATTATTAATGTTTTTAATTGAAAAAATTATATCAATATAGCCCCCCCTCCATCTTAAATAATCTAATACATTTTAAGATGGGTAAAAATTCACTTAAAGTATTTTAACTGACTAATTATCCCAAGATGAATTTCAAGATATTTTATACGTAACCTAGTTCATAACTTTTTGTCAGTCTGTACCACGGTTTAAGTATCTGTGGGCAGATCTCATGTTACCAATACCCACCATGAGGCTAACTGCCAAAAATAATTATAACGATAAGCAGAGCTGCAAATATATTAAATTTTAATGCCGTTAAAGAAACGCTAGCTAATGGTTTAAATACCTATAAAGTATTTCGTTCTATTAATAGAATCTTTAATAAATAAGAAACTAAAAACGTGCCAATAATTAAGCTTACATAAAAATAACAAGTTTAATTTATTGATACTAATCATAAAATAATTACATAACATAAGTTAAGTTTAAAATTTGAGAATATAGATAAAATATAAAGATATTCCAATTAAATAATTCATTGTCATTTCTAACAAATATAAGTAAACTAATACTAGGTACAATTATAGTTTCCAACCAAAAATACCAGACACCAGAGTTTGAGTTTCTGAATCTGGTGCTTTTAAAACACCTCGGATAAGCCCCTTTGATGAACTGGCAAGCGTATACAATAAGTTAATAATTCGATTATGAATATAGAAATGCCAGATCGGCAAAATAAAATTTTAAGTTTGTTAGTAATAAATGGTATACTAGTACATCCGTAAGGCGCAGAAGAAAAAATAATATTGAAGAAAATAACTCACAAGTATTTTAAAGGAATGATAAATATGGTGATAAGAAAAATTATATAAAATTGTTATAACCTAAAACTTAAAAGCACTGAATACATAAATTTAAGTTTGTACTAGGGTAACAACACTTTAGATACCGAGAAAGTTATAACATTGGAACACACAAAACTTAAACATGCAATGATTTTTTTTTAAAAAATAGTTCTAGTTAAATGAATAAAATACGGAACTTTAAAATTTCGTTTATATAAGCCTACATAATTATTTTAAACTTTGGAACTGCCTCAACTGAATTCAATATTTTCAAGAATTGTGTTATGAAACTACAAAATTAATACAAAATGGGACATATTTTCAAACAACACTTTATTTGTGAAAAGCTATTGCAGAAAAATCAGAATAATTAGTATAAAATTTCTGATATTTTTATCTAATTGATTACCTGGTTTGTTTTTCTTTGTCACATTACAGCCTTGTGCTAATTTTAAGTGATAATCCAACAAGGACAAACTTTAATGTAGACACCAAATATTAGTTTGGGGAAAAAGTTATCCATTATTTTTTCGGTAGACGTCTGTAGTGATCGCTATCTCGTGAGGTATCTATCAAACAATTTCAAATTTATGCTCATTGGAAAGGTGACATTTGACACTAAAATATTCTCTTGCGGTTTTTTGTGTGATTAATTCAGTTATGAGTACAAGGTTTTAAAAGTAGAAGACAACAAACAGAAAATTCGATACATTTTAGTTTTTCTTTTATAATGGCGAAAATGCTAACTAGGTGGCTAAAATTGTGAATGGTGTTTATCATCCTATATATGACTGTAACAACCAGTTACGCACAATTTTGGTTTCGTCGATTCCGTTTGGGTATTTGGATGCTAAAGATGCACCTCGCATGGATACAACATCGTCGAGAATGTCTATAAAATATCAAAAATTATCAAACTTGACAGCATTTCAGCAGTCGTAGCTACTTAAAAATCTACAGGAAAACTGTTTTAAACCTTTTTCCAAAGCGAATCTGAAAGAAGTTACAAAAAGTTCACGTAAAAATAATGGATTTCTTTTTCCCCAAGCTAATATTTACAAACATTTTTTCCAAATGAGGGATCTACTGTTGAATCGAAAGCTCTAACTACACAGCCGAGAGCTTGATCAGTTGATTTGACCAATACGATTTTCAGCCTGCCAAAAATCATAGTCATTGAATTAACTTGAAATTATATGCAATATGCAGTTTTAAATCTATAATTCTTCATATGCGACATTTTAGAGTTTTGACGAAAAAGCAAAGACGAATTCTCCATTTGAAATATTTTACGTACCTACAATCAAATTTTTTCACATCATTTTACAGTTTTTATCCTTAAACATACTAATTCATTATAATGGTTTTACCTTAATTCTTTTGATCTAATTTTTTGAAATTACGTTTAAATATGTGTTATACATTTCAAACTATTCTACATTTAATAAAGCTATAATTTCTCCAATGCACATAATTAATGAACTATAACGCTAATTTATTTGGAGAAATATGGACAGCTTTTTTCCTTTAGACACATACTTAACTACAAAATCTGGTTGATATTCATCTAATATGCATTTCGAAAAAATATTTTACACTTGGTTCGAATAAAGCTTTTGCAAAATTGCAACATTTTTAGTATCTAATTAGGTTCTCAAAAAAGTGAACAGTTTTTGTATCGAACATATCGTAATATATATTGTTTAATTTATGACAATGTATTGGTCATTTTTTTCACTATGCATTTTTATCTTTTTGAGCTATATGTAAGACAAATAAAAAATAGTTCTATTTAAAATAGTGTTTTTTCGTGATTTTTTGCTTTATGATATCAGTTTATTTCATTTCAAACTTGATACATTTAATTTGGAAATCGCAATGATACTTAATTATGTAATATTCTGTATTTCATTTCCAAATTTTAACTAAATATTTTAGGACATTTCCTTCAACTTTTACTCTTTGCTTATATTTTAAAAATATTGAATGAAATATAATGAAAACATTACTTCAAATTAAATACTTTTCCTCCCAAGTAAATATCATTTATATGTAATTTATCGTAAAAAATTTCAATAACAATATGTTTTCATGTTTGAAATTTTTTAAAAATGTAGTACATTTTGTTTCTTACCTGTTAACCTAACAGCAAAGATATATTCAATTAAATATTATTTTAAAATGCATGAATAAAAGTTTTCGTTTTTGTCAGAAATCTCAGAATAAAATTTTCGTTAACTCATATTGGTTTATTATCTTTTATTTTAATTTTGCAAAAAATCTACATAATGAAAACTGTAGTTTTTTTTTAAAAGTAAATGTAAATTTTTTGTAATGAAAAGCAAATCAATTTAAATATGAATCAGTCAGAGATGTATATGGCAAATTGAATATTATTGTTAACAAATGTATTATGAATGAGTTTATTTACAAAATGCATCTCCATTGCAATAAAACTTCTTTCAGTAACTAATTTGATTTAATGGATTTTTCAATTTCTGTTTTAATTTTTCCGAATGATATATTTCCTTCTTTTGTCAAGGCAATAAACCAATTCATTTTTTCGTTTAGCTTTAATTTTATATATTTCAATTATACGAAAAATGAACACGTGTGCTTTAAAAAGCATTTTTTTAATTTATTTTTTATTTCTTTTTATATTTTAAAATTTAATGTTTTAAAAGAGAATGTAGCCTGATGGGGTAAAATATTGCTTAGGTGTTCTGAAAGTAGAAAATTCGGTACATGGCTCAGATAAAGACCATTATGCTAAAAGTACCTGTATCAATTAAAATAAGCACGTATGGTCTTGTACTGATGTGATGATATGTGGAGAAGATAATGTTATCTCAGGTACTTTCTTCTTCACTCAACTGTATTTCAAGATTACAGAGCAGCGATGGCCTGGTTGGTCAGGGAGTCATTCTAGTTACCGGAAGGTGGTGAGTTCGAATTCCGGCTTAACCGAAGATCCATCATGTTCACTAATTGCGAGTGTACACTAAAGGGTACCTAAAATATGTCGGGTTGCAAAGTCTTCCATGATCCTATTTCAAATTAATACATCTGGGGGTGGTGTGAGCCACGCCAAGAGTCTTCTTTGGCATCAATCTCTAAATTGGAAGGCACGGATGATGAGCCAAAGTCGTACTGATCTATGAGCTAAAGTCGTACTTCTACCTTCATATGAAGGTGTTCTATTTAAAAATGGAACACGCTCTTTCTGACTTCATTCGCCCAGTCCTTGACGGGCAAGCTTGGTCTTCGCCAAATGTCATAAGTAAAACAAGATTACAAATTGGTTTGCTGCGTTTAGTGGCTTTATTCTGTATAAGTAGGCAGAATATATTTCAATTACCGAACTTTCACGTCATGCTTCGAGACATTTTACTATTTATAAATGCATTTTCACATATGAAAGGGGATAAATGTAAACTTAATTCATCCACCAGATAAATATGTTTTAAATAGTAAAAAATTACGAGATTATTAACGATTATTATTTAATAGTTAATCAAATGAGGAATTTCTTGCAATATATTCTATAACACTATAAGAACTATTTTATTGTAAAATGTATTGTTTAATTGCATTTAAATTCTTCGCTATGGAAAAACGAACCCATGTGTTAAAGTTCAAAAATAGATGAGATAAATTATTCTTGTGATAAAATAATGTAAGATTGTTCTTAATGTAAGAATATAAAGGCACAAATATATATTTTTTGCTACTAATTAGAGCTTAGAATAAGTGCAAGCAAAATAATTGAAAGATGTTATGAAATAAGAATAGATCCATGACAATCATTTGAAACCATAATCACAACGACATTTCCTTATTTTTTCTAAAGTACAATTTAAATGTTGATTTCAAATCTTTAAGATTTGATGTCAGCAATTATTTAGTTTTATTTTTTGGAAAATGCTATACAGAATAAGTACTTTCATGTATACATTATAAATTTTGCAACTGTAATTATAAACGCAACAGCAACAAAATATATCAGAAAATTTTCTTAAGTATTTTCTTGTTCATGGAATCTTTAAGTTAGGATTTCAAATCAAACTGATCTTTATAAGTTTATTTCAGTATGTGATGTTTTTCAAATAAATCATAATTACTAAATATCTTCTCTCTCTGTTTCGCCTCAGGTTGTCTCAAAACGGTGACTTGACGCGGCGTGACTAAACGAAGAAGTTTTGCAGCCGGTTTCTCATACACAAAATGTATTTGAACATTGTCACTTGCTGAAAAGTCATTACGATTAATGATGTAAAAAAAATCATGTCGAATCATGAAATCATGTATTTGGCTTAGGAAAATTTAAAATAGCTTCAACTCTATCAGTTAAAGGTTCTAATCCAGCTTCTGAAATTTTAAAACCTAAAAATTGTAAGCTATTTTGTCCAAAAGTGCATTTAGAAGGGTTAATAGTTAAGCCATAATATTTTAATCTTTCAAAAAGAGCTCTCAGATGTAGTTCATGTTCTTCGTGAGAATTAGAAGCAATCAAAATATCGTCAATAAAAGCATATACACCGTTTAAACCTCTAGTTACTTCATCAATAAAACGCTGAAATGTACTTGAAGCGTTGCACAGACCAAACTGCATGCGGGTACTTTAAAAAAGACCGAAAGGTGTTATAATTGCAGTTTTGTGAATATCTTCGGGAGCAATCGGAATTTGATGAAAAGCTTTAACTAAATCAATGTGAGAAAATATTGTGGTTCCGTGAAGTTCACTCGTAAAATCTAAAATGCTTGGGACTGGATATTTGTCTTTAACAGTTTGAGAATTTAACGCGCGATAATCTCCGACTGGACGCCAGTCAAAACTTCCCTTTTTAGGAACTAAGTGAAGTGGTGATGAAAAATTGCTTTTCGATGGGCGCATATGGCCTAAATCAATCATATGTTGGAACTCAGTTTTTGCAATTTTTAACCTATCTGGTGCTAAACGGCGAGGTTTTGCAAAAACTGGTGAACCGAAAGTTTCAATTTTATGTACGACGTTATGCTTGACAATTTGGTCTGAGCAAATAGGTTTAGTAATTTCAGGAAATTCATTTAACTATTTGATATAACCATCATTACCAAAAATAGTTTTAACAGAAATAATATCAGCAGAATTAATAATGCCATGAGAATTTAAATTAGTATTAATATCATTTAAACAACGCTTTCTCATATCAGGCTTTAAGTTAAAATAATATAAAAAGTCAGCACCTAAAATAGAATTCGATACATCACAAATGTAAAAAGGAAAAACTAAGTTTCTACGAAGGCCAAAGTCAAGAGATAATAATTTCTTACCGTAAACCTTGATCATGGTATTTTTTGCTGCTGTAAAAGTTTGAATTGGTGAATTCTGTCTGTCTTGTTTCGTAGCAGGTATAATAGAACAATCACTTCCAGTATCAACTAGAAATGTTCTATTTGTTATTCTATCCCGAACGAAAAGGCGACAATTTGTAGGAGGCAAGACGTATGTCGCATCTACTCCTGCCTGTTGCTGTTTTCCTGGAAGTTGCAGGGTTTTTTTCACATTTTCTTGCTTCTTCTTTAAACTTATTGTGGTAGAAACACATACCGGACGAGTTTCCTCATGGTGACAAAATTTGACGGCGATTCCGGAAACGCAAAAAGTTCCGATTTCGTGATCTGCTTCGAGCTCGTAATTCTGCAACTTCTTTCCTTAGAGCTTTTACTTCGGCCAAAAGCTCAGCACTGCTTTCAGTGGGACAAATTTCACTCACTCCGGCTGGAGTGATCTCAAGTATCTTGTCGCCAACTTCAGCTGCTTTACTTGAAGTTAAGGACGGAATAGCTGCGAGTATAGATTGGATGTTCTGTGGAAGTTGGCTTAAAAATAACTCTAGCAGTAATGTTTCAGATATGTCGTGTTATTCAGCTCGTCGTTTCATTATTCTCAATAATTCACTGGGCTTCCAATCTCCTAGTTGTTCGCCGGCCAAAAGCTTTCGTATTTCCTGCGACTTCGTTTCCCCACATCGAGCAATAATTTCTTGCTTTAAACAAGAGTATGGGTCTATTTCATCTGGAGTTATTATTACATCTCTGTCTATCGCTGCGACTTCAGGAGGGAGATGTGCCAGACAGTGGTTGAATTTGGTTCTCGCTTCAGTTATGGGCTTAGGCGTTGCTAGTTAAAATGTCGCTTCTACCATATGAAACCAGAGATTTGGATCTGATAAATTAAAAATGGGCATTTTCACAGTTGATGATTCTGCCATTTTTAAGACGAGCTACTTGAAATCCAAAGTGAAATTCCAAAGTAAATCCTTGCGAAATCACATATTCAACATTATAATTGGAATCACGTCCGGGTCACCATTGTAGAAGTTCCAGTGTTGCGTGTGTTCTTTTAAATAATTAATTTGAGACTTCTTACAAATAATGATGTTTATTTTCCAAAGAATAATGTCGAACAACATTTTAGAACATCGTCTTACAAAATCGTCAGATTACAAAGCTCGTTCAACTAGCACGAGACTAGTTGAATTACGAAGAATTAATCTTCTGTTAAATGCCAACTGGAGGAAAATAAAGAACCACCTGGTGCACACACTCGATGGCATCATTACAATGGTGTAACATCACTACAAAATCATGTACGATTAAATCATACAGATGTAAATGCTTACAAAAGATTTGTAATTCTGATAGATGTCGAAAAATAACCTACTGGAATTGCAGTTTAACGTATTGTAGCATTACATTTAGTACTGATCAACACTCTATGATTGTCTGTAAAATATTAATTGATGTGTTTAAAATAATCATACTGAGTGATTCTTGATCTCAGTGCCCCACAAGCACTAACAACTAAGAAATGTTACTAGCATGGTATTGATGAATTGTACTGCCGCGTCATGATTCTTGTTTTAAGAAATGTCGTAATTCGCAAGACAATAAGAACTTGTAAAAACAGTTAAATGACATTTGCTGTAACATAGGCTATTAGCTAGGTGAACATGTCTATGTCAAATTGTGTTTTGTGGCATACTAGGGAGCACACTCTGTGAACTTGTATCTCAGAAGTGATAAACATTGAATACATGTCTCAGTCACCTCAGCTCACACTATGGAAACTTTGAATAATAGCCATTTCATTTCTGTTATGTTAATTCTACCTTTTTTTCTCTCTACCTCATTCTATCTTTTTCTACCTTTTTTTAAGCCCCACTAAGCATTCTGTTTAAACAGGATAAAGCTTTACAACATGTAGCATGTAAACTACTGACAACTTTTAATGCAGAAAATGCTTGATTGCTGCATTGTCAGTTCATTCAACCACAGAATAGGTGTGATCAATGTATTCCGTGTGACTGATTTGTCAATATATGCTAGTCAATGTATGGTAGATGAACTGTCCCATTAACTGTCCCATAAACTGTCCGTTAAAGTTACATGGACATTTGTACTTGTACATATCATCCAATCTCTAAGTCAATGCGGCGCATCAATGCTGATATTTCTGTCACAGGAGGTTGATTTGAATACTGATTTCTCACGATTTATACTTCAAAATTACATGAAAATTTAAGTATTTGCTATTTTCAGTATATTACGTTTGTTCAACAAATATGATTTTTTTTTTAAATTATATTTCTTTCTCTCATATAAAATTTAATAGCGAGCAGTATACTTTTTGAAACTATTATAAATATAAATTCATTTTATTGTTGATTTTCATGTGAAATATTTTCAAATATTATTTTTCAATACATTAAATAATTATTCCCAATAAATAAACACATAGTCATTACTTAAGTAAAAAAAGGGAGAAAGAAAAAGGACAATTTTTTTATACATGATAATAATAATTTATTAAGTGTGTTGTATACTTTTCAGTTATATTATTCTATAATTTAAGCCTAATGTTAAGAATTTATAATAAATCACAAAGTATGAAAAGGTTAAAAATAATATATTTTGTAAAATACTTTTGGACATTGCATTTTTGGTGCCGTCTTTATTAAACCTGGTCAAAGAAATCCTTAAAATTTTAACTTCTCTCTAACAATTGGAGTGCTTTTTTATGCATAATACATTTACAAATCATAGACTTTTTAATTTTTTATCATTGCCATCATATCTAATTATACTCCTATAAGAAATGTCAGTACCTTTTACCACATGTCATAAAATCAAAACCACATGCTGATGACTTTTTTGTTCTGGCGTGAAATATAATTTTACATGTGAGCACGGAATTCCAAGCTCACATTACACATTTCATCTGCAGCCACATTCTTTTTAAGTTGAAATTATCATTCTGAAGATTTAACCGCAAACGTGACAGGAATGATTCTTTTAATCACGCTATCTGGTAAATATATCATTTGGAATCTTTCGCGTGATCGTCCGAACGACCCAAAGCATTATACAAGTGCCACTTTAAAATGTGAAAATTTAAATATTCAAATATCATTTAAAATTATATTTCGCCTGAGATGCATTCTATAAACTCTAAATATAGACTTACGGTAAATGATAACAGAAACGACAGTGAAAATGAATTTGTGAAATTCTGACCATTTATTTTAGTGCTAAGCATATACTAAGCTAATCATTTAATGATGAAAAACAATTTAGCGTAGTATTACTACATTCTTATAGCCTAGAGCTCAAAAAAGTTTCAGAAAATTGCATCTCAATTTTAAGTCAAAATTATTATTTAAATAAGATAATTAAGTATTAGTATTCTTCTGAGCATAATGAGTGTGATTACATTATTTAAAATTTCGAAAGCAAACTCATTTTTAACGAGTAAGGTAACATTAATGATACTAGTAGAAAAAAGAGTGTCAATAATTTAAAATGCATTCATAAAAAGAAAAATAATTTCATAATTTCTGTCACTCATGGTAAGAATAGTTAAGGCACGTAGATAATGTCATACATGTAGACGCAAGAAGTGTAGAAAAAAGTAACATTTCCATTCAATTTTGAAATCATTAATTTAGCACCTCGCATACTTTATTTTATAAGCATATGTATATTCATACATATGCTTATAAAATAAATAAAGCTAATCAAAATTAAAATTAATTAAAATAATATAAAATATTTTAATATTAATTATAATTTAATATAATAATATTAATTAAAGTAATATAAAACTTGCAAAATTTCTAAATCATAGCATTTTTAAGTATTACATGTATCACTATTAAGCATTAATATTTATTTTTTGCAGCTGATATTTCTTTTATATTATATTAAGGATGAAGTACGTTATAAATATACTTAAATAAAAAATTTTGTTTCAAAAACTAAACTGTATAAAAATATTTTAATAAACGGGGAAAATGGTAGCGAATAGTCTATTAGATAAAAACTAATATAAAACCCGAATATCCACAACTTAATATCTTCCGGAAGTATGCATTATAAATAAGTATTTCGAAAGGGAGGAAATCTGAGAAACTTTCAAGTATTCACACCGACAGGATATATACATTAAAATAATTAACTATGATCATTTAGTAGTAGCCAGAATCTAACCAAAAACCTTCCACTCCAAAGAACATGATCGTTTAAGTTCGCAACTAACTGCGAGACCCAGGGAAATAAGTGAATTTTAAATGTTTTTCAAGAAAACTAGATTGGTATATTCCTTTTCTAAGGCTCAGTAGTAAAAAAGTATATTCAGCTACATACTATGTGTGATCTTCTATTTAAGAAATAAATTATCTTAATGCTTTAAGCAAACAGAACATAAACATTTATAAGTAATTTCTTGGTATAAATCTCTTTTCTGTTTAAAATTTATTACTTTAATGAGGGGAGTAGATTCACAAAAGCTATTTTTTATATAATTAAACTGACTTTCAAAAAAATCTTAGTTGTATATATTATAATAGATTAATTGGTGTAAAAAGATTAGCTGACAAAGAATGGGTACTTCTGGCACTCATTTCAATAGTTCGTTGGTTCGAATCCAACCTTGGGCTTAGTTAATTGTATTAGTTTGAAATCATTTTAAAATCTTCTTATAAAATTGTTATTAATGTGTAAAGAATAACTGCAGAGGAATAAGCAAAACAAACATAATAAAAAGAAACACTGTATCAGTTAAGAAATGAAATTATGTATAATATTCAAAACAATTTCTTACGGTTAAATTTTATTTTACGAAATTAGATTATAACAAAGATCCATTAATAAGACTGGAACATTAAAAGAAGTGTGAAATAAATGAAACTACAAAAGAAAATAATATTTAACAGGGAAAACAGAAATTTTTCTGCCCATGCTAGACTTGTATTCATTTTAGTTTCTGTTCGGTCCCTCCGTTCACTATGTAAACGCAAATCACTGCCTGTTGGCGAGAGCAGAAGAATAGTTTTCCTAGATCTTTCACCGATGTTCGTTCAAAATTTCCATAAGAATTAAATGATCCCAAAAGCGATTGGATATACAGATAGTTTTCTTTGTCGATGCGATATATTTGCAGGGTCTTTTGTTTCACCCAGTTGTCGCAAACTCATAGACGCGCGCTTTTAAATCTCATTTCGGTCCGGCACTAAATCATTGGTTTATAGCTCCTCTATAGAAACGTGATATTTCATTGCAACAAATCTCGTGCTTTTTAGGAACATTGCTTTAGTTCGATGGCTTTTTTGATGCGTCTGAACTCCCGGAGAACCAAAAGAAAGTTTAAATTCGGATTTTTGTGTCTTTTTAAAGGAACACTATAAAATGAAATTTTTCTTGTTGATAGTATTCTTTAGTATAAAAGAAAAAGTTTCTTCAGTTTTTTTTAATGATCTTTTTTTCATTTATTCTAGCATCTATCGCTTATTACAAACACCCGAAAAATTGTTAAATGCGGAGAAAAACAATGCATCATACCATCATTGCACAAACAAAAAAAGGCTGATTTATTCTGAGTAAAATTTTTTTGTGATTGTTATTTAAGTATTAAACTCTCTTTCATTCCAAGAAATGCCAATAAAAGATAATGGCTGTGGTAAAACTGTACAAAACGTTTTCTGGATCGATATGGATCCTTGAAATTATCTTCCTCTCCAGCTATATACGCAAATTATGATGCATTTTCAGAGAACGAGATATTATTCGTCGATAAACACATTTTATTGGGAAAATATGCTAAGTTACTTGGCCTGTGCTATCAAAGCAGACTTTGCATATTTTTCCAATAAATGCGACTAGTATCGATATTCGGTAAACAAATGTTTGCGCACCAGTCTTACAGCAAATCCATCAGAGCGAGCTTTCATCGAGGGTTTTCAAAATCTCTCCTGTCATCCGACAAATTATATTATTTATTGTCTACAGCTTTCTCTCGGGTTCACAGTATGTCATTTATTTGCTTAGCAATAATTTGACCCCGCCACAAACTGTCTATTATCATTAAATTGAATGTTAGGGAGTTTGATTCGGTATATTGATTTCTCTTCGCGAAAGATTTAACTATTTAAAAATCTTTCAAGTGATTGAACCATTGAAACTTTTTAATCTATTAGTATGTTTCATAAAGATATTTCTTAACATACTTGTTTCGAAATGCCCTCTTATTTAGGATAAATAATAAGTGTTTTATAACAATCGGCAAATATAATAATAATAAACATTCTCATGTTTAAATTCATATTATATCATATTATCAATCACAGGCAATGCAAATATTAAAATATTATTAAAATTGAACATTTCATGCCTAGCAATGAACAATTGTAATCAAAGATTTCTTACGGAATTGTTTTTAAAGCGTGTAATGTAGTTGTAAAATAAGAAAACTTTTTAATTCTATAATTAAAACCAATTATTAAATAATATTAATGGAAACACTTATTATTTGCATTAAAGGATTGTGTACTTAAATCTTAATTAAAATTTTGGAAATATTTCAAAACAAATAATCTTATACGTTTTAAACTTAGTGAAATACTTGGAAAACTATCTTTCCAGTTTTTATAAAAAATTCAACTCTAATAATATTTTAAATACTATCTACTATCTCTCTCTCTCTCTCTCTCTCTCTCTCTATATATATATATATA
>JAPDSC010127262.1:81782-106327 GCA_026290005.1 Latrodectus geometricus
TAACAACTATAATACTTTAATTGTTACAATACTTAACACAATACAAAAGTATTTGCAAAATGTGTTCGCTGTTTACACAACAGATAATTTGCAGTTTCAAATAATGTTACCCTCTCTCTTGTTAAAAACTTATAATTTTTCTAGTACTAATACAGCAAACTGTACACTTTTTATCTCCAAACTCATTTTAGATTTTTACAAATTAAATGGATTAAAATAATTGTCTGTATTATTTTCCATATATATCTGTTAATATTTATCACTGAATGAATGCTAAGTTACAGACTGAATGTTGTTAAAGTTATAGTACATGACTAGTGAATAAAAAACCCAGTTTTAATAATTTTAGTCCGAGAATGTTTTAATGAGATATTTCATTAGGGCGTACATTAATATATTCAAAAACTGTTCTATACATTAATAACGAACATAATTTTAAAATTACATTAGAAAATACTCTTAAAGTAAATAAAAGTGTCTACAAATTGCAAAATAAGTCACTATAAATTCATAAATTTTTGTAACATTGAGACAATTTATAGTGCTTACTAATGCCATGCATTAGTAAGCACTATGAATTGTGCTTGAATTAAAATGACCATGATTTTGTATGTCAAATTGAAAAAAATATAAAACTTTGGTTTCTTTAACAAGAATTATGCTATTATTAATAACTTTGTTCTCTTTATTCCACATATATTGCAGATTAAAAATGCTATATTATTTCATATTGCATTTTTAAGATCGAAAACAAAGATTTGCAGAATATCCTTTGTATGTACCAGTCAAAAATATATTTTATTTTCACTTTTCATATTTAATTTATTGATATTTATTTACATTCGATACCATTTTTATAGTTTTATTTAATATAATTTTACTGTTCTTTTCTATGAAAAATACTAAATATACAATTTTACCATCTAAAATTGAGACTTAAATTTAATAATAAATAAATAATTGTTGTGTGTACTCAAAACTTTAATCCATGCATAAGAATTTTTAAATCCATGCATGAGAAAATTCAGAAATATTTCCTCAATTCTGACTTGATCATAAATTTCATAAATGATAGCTGAATGATTAACATTTCCTTTTTTACTCTAGCAGTTGCTATATTTGATTCTCACCATAACTAGGACTCAATAAGGAGAGATTCATCTTTGACTTTTAAGCTCCAGTCAAAATGTTGAAATACCAACCATAAAGCTATGAATAAATTTTAAAATCGTAAAAGAAAAATGAATAAATAATGTTAATATAAACATTTGTCTAATTAAACATCAATGAGTATGACATTTTTTTTTCTTTTAAGTTTTGATGAAAATATTTGATGATAATGTTTAAAGGAAGGAATTGTTATTTATATATATATATATATATACATACTAAATATGTTATTTTATTTTGAATAGTTTTATGAATAATAAGAGATAAAAAAATAATTAATGAATATTAACATTATACATTATTTAATAAACTTCTCGCGAATTATTGAGTATTTACTGAGTTCAAATATTAGTTTGGGGAGAAAGTAATCCATTAGTTTTTCGGTAGACGTCTGTAAAGATCGATATCTCGTGAGGTATCTATCAAACAATTTCAGATTTATGCTCGTTAGAAAGGTGACATTTCACACAAAAATATCCTCTTGCGGTTTTTTTGTTTGATTAATTCAGTTACCGTACAATGTTTTAAAAATGGAAGACAACGAACAGAAAATTCATAACATTTTCGTTTTTCCCTTGTAATGGTGAAAACGATAGCCGGGTGGCTAAAATTGTGAAAGGTGTTTATCGTCCTATATAAGACTGTAACAACCAGTTACGTACAATTTTTGTTTCGTCGATTCCGTTCGGGTATTTTTGATGTTAGAGATGCACCTCGTATGTGGATACAGCATCGTCGAATATGTCTATAAAATATCTAAAATGATCGAAGTTAACCGCATGTCAGCAGTCGTAACGCTCAAGACCTAAAAATCTACATGAAAGCTGTTTTAAACCTGTTTAGAAAGTGAATCCAAAAGAAGTTACAGGAAGTTCACGTAAAAATAAAGGATTTCTTTTTCCCCAACCTAATATTATTATGATTGTGGGACGTCTCAGCACTTGAAAAATATGTTTAAAATTAAATGAACGTATTTTATAAAAAATTATTTTTAATAATAATTTAGCAAAATTTATTATTAAAAGTAAATTCATTATTTTTGATACACACTTATTTTATATCATCACATAGCAATCAATTTATTATTATTACACATTTTAAAATTAATCTTTTATACATTTGTGTTTAACTACGCCTGCTATTTTGCAAAAATTTGCTTGAATAAAACCAAACTTGAAATCCTTACTTTTAGAGATTTTTACTAAAATATAAGAAGATATTTACTAAAATATGTATTTAGTATTGCAACGAAAACTCAGTATGTGATTATTTTCTTTAAAAAAAAATCGAAGTCAATATGTATTAAGTTTATTACTTCATATTGTATAGTAATATAATACGTTATCCTAAATTACCTTTAACATATCAAAAGTATAAATTTTACAAAAGTATAAATGTCACTTAAATAAAAATTTATTGTAATTATATTTCTTTTCGAAATATAATTACAATTTTTTTTTACAAATCTCTTTTGAATTATTTGTATTGTCATTCAAAATATCTTGTTAAAAATATGCACTGACAACTTCAAACAATGAAGAATAATAGTTAAATGTTCTTCATTCCGTAGCAGCCTTCTAAAGATTTAATCAGATATTAAAAGCATTTCAACGATCAACAAATATTTTCTCCTAGAAAACCCTTCACGCTGTAATGAAATTACAAAATGCAGGTGGATTTGATTACAAGGAATTTTCACGTTCCGTGAAAAATTTCTTGAGCAGCTAAGTTTCCAGAATAAATATGGACTCATTCTAAATATGTCTCAAAATTTACATATTGAACTCTAGAATGTACAAATAAGTTCATTTAAATTGGAAATATTCATGCCAAACATTCTTTTCCGTTAATTTTGCTCGCTTGATAAAGTGGTCAAATTAAGAGAAATGTCATCAAAATTATCCTTCCGAACACTTCATCACTCTTTAAGTGAAATCTTTAATGAGACCTTATTCAAGACATACAAGCCCTCATTAGAATTATAACATGCATATTTATGGGGAAAATTAAGCAATAGAAAATATTCCGTTGCCATTACGAAAAATGAGCTTTTAACTTCATCAAAAGGATGCGATGTAGGGCCTTAGGATGAACAGAATAGAATCCATTGAAATGGATTCAAATGCAGATGATCAGACAGGAAATAAAAGAAAAACCATCATGTAGCATTTCTGGAATATTATAGGAAGCAAAAATTTTGTAGAGTGAATTGATTCGCAAAGAATGTGCTCCATGTTAATATCTTTCGCCCCTCGGGAACAAATATTCCTCGGCTATTTAAATTGCTTCAGCAAGAGTCAGAGAGCAGAAAGTGAAGATAGTTCAGTCATTGCGATGCCTCTAGAATATTTCGCAATTATTTAAATGAATTTTCATGCAGATTAACTATAAAAAATTATCATTTAATGCATATATTTGACTAAAATAGGAAATTTAAAATAGGCATTTTTGCTTTCAGATGTAATGCAGTGGGAAATATTAAAATGGAAAATATTACCAGTTTTAATATTTTGTGAAATATATATCTCATTTCGCATTATTGATACTAATTTTAAAGTTGAAGTGGGTTTGAAAGCTTAAATGTTATTTATAATGTAAACATTTTTCATACATCTCCTTTCAGAAATGTATTACCTTAAGTTATTATTTTTTGTAATTTTTATAATTTTTTTTGTGTTTTAAATATTTAAAATCGTGATTCTCCATGTTCATTAATACAATTACTATTAAATGTTATTGTTACCTGTTGTTCTGAAAAGCATTTTGTTTTACTTAATATTTATCGATACTCCAATATATATTTTGTTATTATTTTTGACTTAATTTTATCATTGACTTCATTTAATATTTTAGAGCAATTTTTTTTATCAATGAATTGCATTGTTTGTATACCTGAATTAATGTAAGCATAAATAAGCACTTATATCGGAATTTTTTATAGAGATTGAATACGTATTACATGAAAAGTTGTTATTAATTCGTTAAGAAATATTTATAATAAAATATTAGATGTTACATTTAAATAAATAAACGTGAACAAGTGTCGTATTTTAGATTCAGCCTCGTGTATCCTTACATTTATAATAAGAATTAATAATTTCAGTTAATACAAGTCTAAAGAAATACTTTAAGTTACTAGAGCACTTTATACTAAGATATTTTTCATACATATTTCCTTTTATCAATTATATGGCAAAGACTCTGTAAAGATTAAATGAATGATAATACCCATTTACGAACACTGTTTCGTTTTCTGTATGAATCACCATGATGATTACATTTGTTACGATCTGCCGAAAGAAGGAAACTCTCAATAATACATATGTTTTGGGAAATGTTTCGGACATGAAGGATGCTAAAAAGTATTTACTTATCAGAAGATCTTCTTGTTCATTAATGGCGACCGAGGCACTGAAATAAGGCAAGTTTACAATGTCCTCCAAGTTACTGCGAGACCTAGTTTGGAGGTCATTAGAGATGATGGCTATTTCTCAGTCACGAGAACTCCAGAGTGAAGTTAGTTTTCTCTATGGTACACTACTTCAAATGTTGTACTACTCTTCCTTCCCTCATTGAATGTCATTTATGAACAACACTTGAGATATATATTTACTGCTGGAAGCCATATTAATTGCACAAGAAAAATAATTCTGAAAATGCATGCGTTATTAAGCTGTCCGTTACGGAGATAATAAAAACCAAAGTGACTTGATTAAAAATTTATTGTAGAATATTTGAAAATTTAATAAACTGGCTATGCACTTTTAGAATCCTTTTTTAAATACTATAATGAATTCTAAAATATACCCGCTGTAGGACAAATCTCTAAAATTTGCCTGAGGATATGACAGGGAAACACATATCATGTATTAAGTTACATTTCATTCGTTGAAAAATAATTTCATTCTGAACTCAGTAATTTATTGGTATTCTATAAAAATTATCAAAATGTCCTGCTTTAATTTGTGTGAGAAATTAGTTTTACCATCGGAAACTAGGCCAGTCATCAATTTAAAATTTATTTTAGTTTTCAAAATAAAGTGTTCTTTTGTTTTCTTTATATATTTTATTCTAATATGAATTGAAACGATATTAGTAAATACTTATATATCATAACCTATTGAGATAATGTAAATTTTACTTGATTTTTTTATCTAAGTTATTTTAATAATTCTGTTTTAAACTCAAAACTAAAGATTTCTCAGCATTTATATTTGCCAATAACTCATTTAAATTTCAAAACGATATAATAAGTTTATAAACTTTATTATTGCGATTTATATTTAAGATGGAACTCTCATAAATTTGTTAACATAACATTTAATTAAAAGATTCATATTATATAATTTAATTCGAAATAAAAATATGCGCTTCAAGTCTAACTGAAAAGTTTATTAGTTTAATTATGTCTATGATACTAATTTCGGAACTGTTATTACTTTTTGAACTATGGGCTTTAGTTTTTAAAATAATGTTTACTCTCTACATTAAAACTGTCCTTGAATTAATCAGTGACATTGTGGATTGTGATAAGAAGCTACGATTTCCTGGTTGGTTAGAGTATCGTTTTTGTTATCGGTAAGTAGTGAGTTCAAATCCCTTCGCAGAAGAAAAGAACCACCTTATTTACTAATGGTGGCTAGAGCATATAGAATATGTCGTCATAATTTCTTCCCAGCGAAATGATACCTCTAGGAGTGTTAGACGAAATCTGAAGATCTTCTGGGCCCTGCTTCTAAATTACGACTCACTTTCGGTGCATAAACCTCACTACATAAAGGTACCATCACTTCAACCCTTTGAAAAAGGTGAAAATCCTTGTTCCCAGGTATTTGATATAACAACACATTATTACAAGATGATCATTGAAATGTGTGATATGACTATGGAAAGATATGCTAATTAAGTTTATTAAATAGTATATGGAAATAATGGATTTAAGAAACTCACACACACAACTATTTCACCATTTCATATAAATTCTGGCCTAATAAAATTATTTGTTCTTGCATCCAATAAAAAATTCTTTAATTTCTTATACATTTGAAAGATGTTTAACTGAGGAACAAGTAAGAGAGTATTTACCAGTTATTTGATCATATCAAAACTTTAATACAAGAATTTCTCTTATAAACTCCGAGTAAAAAATTGCGAAAAGCTATGCAAAACTTAATAAGATTAAAATATTTAATTTATAGGCATCTCAAAGATTTTGGTATATTTATGCTTTTGTTCTACAAATTTGAGCATTAAGAAATATTTATTAATTTATTAGGAAGACAAATTTCCAGTCAATAATAGCGAGAAAGTAGAAGAAGAGTTCCATAAGAAACGTTCCACAATTATTATGATAACAATAAAATATTCTTGTAATGACTTTAAATGTATGACTTGTAATGATTCTTGTAATTTCAATTAATTCAGCTTTTTATTTGGTCACTTTTTAAGAGGGAATTAAATTTAATTGCTTAAAGTGGATTACCTTTACTTATCCCCTGGCGGAAATTTCCGAATTGTTAAATTGGAAGTGAGAGTGCAAATGTGCCAGAATTTCTCTGAGAAAACTCCAAGTACATTTTTTACTAATCATAAAGAGAAACGTGCAGTAAGAATTTTCCATAAATAAAATCAACTAATCTATCTTTTTACAAGGCCATCACAGTTTAACTGAATGTTTTTCCTACTTTAATATTTATAGTATTACTGTATTAATATTACTTCCTATTTATTGAAACACAATTCCTTATCGTTCAATACTGTGTAATATTTTACATTTTACTGTTATCTTTTCATGTGATTTTTACATCAATATACATTGGTTATTATCTAAGATCTAGATATTTTATTGCACTGTTTTTTTTTTCTTTGATTTAGTCTAGACAAGTTAATGTGATTGTTATTAAAATAAAATTTTTATTAAATGTCGAATGCTTGTGGACTAATCTTACAAACAGTTAGCATTATAAAATTACTCTGATTATTACTTAAAAATCAAATCAATTAAATAATTTCGAATGTTTCTCGAGTACTTAAATTAATGTATATTTTAAAATTATAGTTAATTGATAGACTTTGCTCTCAAATCATTCTAAGAACAAAACAAATAAACTAATTAATTATTTCCTTATAAAATAATTAAAATTTATTCGTTTAAATAATATTTGCTAATGGGAGAAAGCATAAAATTATTTGAGAGTATATTGAATATGCATTTCTTCAACTGAATGAAATGATTATAGGTTGAGCACATTAACATACTGACTTCATTAAATGAATGTGTTATTAATATTTCAAGAATTACATCATTGAAGTTTCTGATAATCATTTGAAAGATAATAACTCACTATTAACTACATTAAGTTAAATAAAATTTCATTTAACTACATAGAAATTATGGAGGAATGCAAAAGCTTTTCTTAGATAAGAAATTGGGACATAAAGTAAAATCAAACAATAAATAATTTAATACATTGTTGATTCTGATTATTCAGACATTTAAGAAAATATCAGATGATTATTTATTTTAGTTATTCGATATGTATGAAGACAATGTATAGAGATGTTAAATGCAAATAATAACTTGAAAATTAAATACCTTTGATCAAAAGGCTTCTAATACATGAACATAATTCAATTTAGACACATAATTTAATTTTATGAGTAGTTAAGATTCAATTGACTTATTTCATTTTGATGTTGCTTCTTCCGAAAATATTGTTAAATGATGTACATTTGATACATGAAAATATATTCAGCAATTTATTCATGAAATAGTACTATCAAACATTGAATTTCTTATGTTACCTTGTTATATAGAAAAGAAATTCTTTTATAAATATTTATGCATCAAATTACATTTTAAACATAAAAGAATTTTGGAAATTCCAACTATCATACTTATGTCAAAGTATAGTTCTTTAATATTAAATTTATTTTTGTATGGAAAGGAATATCATTTGTAATCATTCTCATTTTAAGTATTTTTATCTGATATATAATAAAAAAACAATTGTTTGTTAAAGTGAACTTCATGATTTAATGCGAAGAATGGAAAAATTAAAGACTTCATCTATCTTTCATGACGTTCTTTTAGTAAATAAAAAATTAATTTTTAATGTATTTTTAAATTGATCTATTATAATATTAATTTCTTATTAGACGTTTATTATAATTAATCCCAAATAAATTACTATGTAAATGAAATTTTCAAGAAGTTCTTTAATCAACACGAATGTTACGGTATCAAGAATCGCTATTTGATCTTTTTTATGATTTAAAATTATTTAAACAAAACTATTAACTTATTTAATATTTTAATTTTTTAGATATTGATTAAATAGTTCATTATTAACAAATTATGATCAAGATTCAAAGTAAAAATTATTTAATAAAATATTGGTTCCTTAAATGCAAAATATTTTATGTGCTCCAAAACGATTTTATTTTTGATCTCATGAAAGAAGAAACGTATTTTGTAAATAAACATCTATTATTTGGTTTAATTTTACTCTTAAATAAAATTAAATAAGCATAACTTGAGAAAATACCAAAAAATTAGATACATTAAAATCTAGAATTTTCCATTTTTGGATCCCATTAAAAGGGTATTGATGATATTTAACTTGCTAAGTTTTTGAGTTTTGGAAGCACCAAGCTTTTAAATTTACATATTTATGATCTTAATGACCCAAAGTATGATTCTAATTCGGTTGTAAATTTAAAATGTTCCTTCTGACTAGACTGGATAGAAGAAGCTATTGAAATTATATTTAAATTTGTTTGTAGAACAAAGCTGATATGCCTGTTTTCTAAGTATTTAAATTATACAGGATTTTGAAACATTGAAAGGAATGACAGACGAAAATTTGTGCTGTGCACAGGCACATAATTTCAATTAAATATGTTTATTTAAAAAAAAATATTTTGTTATAAGTTTGCATTTTTTTATTTAGACAGAAAAGCATCAACTGTAATAACAATATGCGGACGAAATAATGCAAACCATTTTACATTTCTTTTTACACATCTTTCAAAAAAACTTAATCTTTGTAGATAATTGTAACACGTGAAATATATAAATCTGTGAAAATGTATGATTGTACGTATCAATTTTTAATCAGAGAAAAATCTTCATTCAAATTGTGTATATTTAACACAAAAGCTCTTAATCGAAAAAGTATTTTAAACTTATTTGATTAAGTACTTTTGTGCACTATTTAGTTTTCATTTAGCTTTTAAATATTTTATCTTTTCTATTTTTTAAATATTTTACTCTTTCCCTAAATATTTAATCTTTATAGTTATAAGATTTGTGAATCTTTCCTCTTCAATACTTTTCAGTCAATAATTGTTATTCAACTCCATGTTATAAAGTTACTATAATAATTTACTATAATAAGTTACTATAATAAGTTACTATAATAACATATTATAAAGTTATACACCATTTGATCAATATTATGGCTATTTCAATCACATGAAATATTAAGTTGTCGATTTTTGTGTATGCAAAGGTATTCTGAAATCAAACTTTTTCGTTTGATCTCATTTTGTGAAAGTATTTTGGCATTAATTATACAAACTGAAGCCAACAATAGAGCATAATATTATGTTTGTGGAGGTAAAGTAATGGATAGAATATTTTTATTCAATCCTCTTAAAAGTAAAAAATTATATAAAACAAAAGATAAAATTTTATCGTGTGAAATCAACCACATGCCCTATGATTCAAAGATTTTTAACGACCATTTTATGTGTCAAAACTGTCAAAATTCTATTCAAATTTGATTCGTGTCTAGTTTCTAAACCAGTTTCTTGCCATCTCTTTTAAATTTATAGCACGTAAAGAAGTCTGATACACTGTAAAACAGAAAAAGAGAAAATCGACTTTTTTAAGTGCAAAATTGTGCTTGTCATATGCTTGAGCAAAAAAAGTGCCAGAAAATCCCAAGGCATTCAAGAAATAAATACCTTAACTAGAAATAGATTCTTACTGTTCCTGAATATCTATTTCTATATTCCATGGAGGTTAGCACAAAAAATGTTTATGCTTCAATATATAATCTACTTATAAAATTACATAAAACAATATTTAAGATTAAAAACTAGAAAATGCATATGGGAATGTAATATATAATAACTAAACATCTATAAGTAGAAAAGCTATAAATAAATAAGTTTTCCTTGGTATGTATGTTTTTATTTGACACTTTCAATATTTTAAGAATTGTATAATTTTAAGTACATAAAACTAAATTAAATTGTAAATATATTATTAATAAATAAGAAATTAACAACAGACATAGGAAAACAGGAAATTTCACTAATGTTTCAGTCTGCTTTGAAAACCAAATAAGTTTAATAACAAACAATTCAACAGCTTCACAATAAATGCTATTTTTTTTAACTCTTAAATTCAAAATTTTAAGAGTATAAAACACCTAATATGATATTATTTTGCGTAAATAATTGATGTAAAATATTTAAATTTTGGAAAAATAATCAATTACTTTCTTTTATCAGAAGACAACAATAATTGCATACAAAATAGAAGAATATGAGACTTTCTGAAGAAAGTTTCATAATTTATTTATTGGAAACTTACCACACAGAAACAATTGGTTTTGGAGCTTAATAAAATGATTAATTTTTTTTGTAATTAATAAGCTATTAAAAGTTAGCCAAATTTAAATCTGTGTAAATGTATAAAGATACAAAATTCAAAAAGTTTTATAGCAATTTTATTTTTTCTTCTAAACGTTTCTCATACTTAACACAGCTTTTCCAAGATTATCTGTAATGACTAAGTTATTAAATATTTCAGTATCGTAACAAGAAAAAATATTTATGGTTAGTAAGTAAATGAAGCTTAAATGACATTCCGTATAATATTAAAATTCATAATATTACAATAAGATATTTATAAATAATTCAAATATTTCACTAGTACCCTTTAGTTCACAAATAGACACTAATTGCTATTTGATTTTTCTCATTTACAATTATTTGGATTAATTAAAATAACGTTAAAAAATGACATTCAAAAATGATCAATCTCTATATGTAATTTTTTTTCTTAAAAATAATATAATATTAAAACACTTTTTGTAGTCACTGAACGCAAAAAATAAGAGAAATTGCTTTGATTTCGTAGTTAAATTACTATCAGTTTTTTTATGAGTTATCTTCAAAACATTTAAAGTAAATTGTAGTAACAGTCACTAAGTTGAGATGATAACCTTATGAATGAAACCGACAATTTTTATCCTAGATTCATTAGATACAAAAAGCAATAGCATAGAGCTTATTCAGAAAAAAACAAGAAACTTGTTATCGTAAAATAATTTCCCTTAGATGCGTAAATTAATGCCCATTTACTGTTTTAATTTCCACAGCGAGTGGTCATTCCTCTCACAATAATAACTGTTTATTAAAACGGACTTTCATTCGCCTTATTAACAGAAAAATTAATAAGCATGTGAAAGCTCTCACGATGTTTTCTTAATATCTTCATTTAATTTATTGATAAGAATTATTTATACATGAAAAACGGTAAGAACCATTTAGTGCATTAATTATAAATTAATGAAACACTGTTTACTTATAATTTCTTCCTTAAATCTAATAAACAATAATTCTAAACTAATAAGCAGATTTAAATTTGTATTTTTCTTTGATTTACTAAAAAAAAAAAAACAAATATAGCTTGCTATATTTCCAATGGTTTATCTCAATATTGCAAAACAGCTTGTTTAAAATACTAAACAAAGCTATTTAGAGATGAAAATGGTTGATATTTTAATATTTGACAATAAAATTGTTTTTATTACTAAGTTGTTTTTCATTTAACAACCATAAAAATGTGCATTAATATGTACCAAGATTTCACACAAAATTATTAATATTTGTGCAAAAGAAGAATTATTTGCTTAAAACTCAAAAGTTAAATATTTATTAAAGTCCATCTGAAAAGAAATTCACCTAAAAAAATTAAAAGTATATATAAGTAAAATTATCATCCCTATTATATATTTCTTAAGAAATCTAATATTTACTCACTGAAAATGTTTTATCTGGCATTATTATACTTGTCAAATTCAATAAAATAGTTAAATTAGGTTTCATTTATTTATTTTTTCATATTTCTCTGTATATTCACCCCATTCCTCTGTATTGCAAGTTAAATCTTATTTCAAAATGTGTTTCAGTTTTACAAATGAAACACAAAAAGACACTGTTAAGCAAATTAAATGCAAACAAATTAGGAACTTTATATTATATAAAATACTTTAATTAAACATTTAATATAATATAAATATTTCAAAATATTTAAATCAGATTACTTTCCTTATACGATTACATTTTTAAATGACTTTATTTTTACTTAATATATAAAACTCATTACAAAAATTACTAGAATATTTTTATTCACAGACAAGGGTGTATATTTTTAAAATAAAATTATATATTTTCTGAATTTTAGTCATTATATGTTTCTTATAAAACGGGTGCCACGATATTGTTTTAAGATAAAATATAAATGCACGATGATTATTAACATGTAAGGTCTCAAATGAACAGTTTCATCTAATTACTAAAATTGTTTTGAATCAAAATAAATGACACGTTGAATTTTATTTGGCTACATATAATGAATAAGCTGAGTAATAAGAACACGTTCTTTGAAATAAAAGGCTCTGAATATGGTCCAAATTTCATATGAGTAACGGAACTATGTGTTACTCATCAGAAACACATAGTTTTCTCGTGTTCATCTCTTGGGAGCTGTGAACCTTTTCGCGATCTTTTTCCTTTCCATAACTTGAATACATCTTATTTTCTAGGAAATTTCGCACCAGAAAATTCTTACATGTGTTGTCGACTATTATGTTATCCACTACTCGGTATTAAATTATATTATCTAGCAATAAGTTTAACTTAGTGCTGAAAAACTATTTTGGGAGAGGGAAGTCCCGTTTTCGATCCAGCAACTACTGAACACTTAAATGAACCACATGTACATTAAGTCCCTGCTTCCCACGTTCTCGCTTTCGGGTAGCTATTTGAGAGTTTTCCGCGATGAAAATAACCTTATAATTCACCGATGAAAATAACCTGAATTCATAAATTTTTTTACAAGAATTTTAGAATTAAATGTCTCTGAAGAAACAATAGCATTTCTTTAAGAGTTATCTCCAAATTATGTTAAACTTCCTGTGAATACTTTTCCGTACTTATTAGTATAGTATTTCAAATAGTTTTGCATTATTGTCATTATTATTAAAGCGGTAGCTGAATATAGGGCCAACGACAAGTGATCATTTACCTCAAGGCTGTTTGGTTTGGGTTTTATGGCGCAAGGTCCAAAATTTATCTCAAGGTGAAAGGTATTCCATATGGAAAGCGTATTTATAAAATATCGCATGTGTTTAATTTGAAGAGAGATGTTTTTATTCTTTGTACAAATAAAGTATATGTATATAAGATAAAATGAATTATAACTGATTAAATTCTCAATTGTGTCAAGTAAAAGATTAAAGTAGTTGTTTAAATAAATATGTGAAAGCAACTGAACATACAAAAGGTTAAAAAATTCCTTAAAGCAGAAAATTTTAATTTAGTCATGTAATAATTAACGTTGATAAAGTTTTCCAAATATTTCAGTTCCATTTACTATTATTATTTCATTTTTTTTATAGATAAGGCTTAATACCTTGTTTTCCAAAATAACAACTCTGCAATAGAATAATATTTCTCTCTCAATATTTCATTCCATGTAAAAAATCCTACCTTTCTAGCTTTTAATTAGTGTTGCTCAAATCCCAAATTTTAGATTGACTTTTACCATTATTCATTTTCTACTAATTCAATTTTATCTTTAACTCTAATTAGAAAATGTTCATTTCATTCTAATTAAATACTTAGCTTATGTAAATTATGATTTTATAAATTCTTGTATTTTTATAACTCTGTTAATATTCTGAAGTTTATTAACTATTCTTTTTTTGCAAATTTCATGTATTTCACACCAGTTTTTAGATCATTCATAAAATGTATTTTAAATTTAGCTTGAAAACTTTATTTAACCCTTTCCAACGTATTTTGAAAAGAAATATTCTTAAAAAATTTTTATCAGTATCCTCAAAACAATTAATATCAACAAAAGCATACAAATTCTGTAAATAACAGAATGAACACAGGCTGAATATGATGTTAAATAGAGAAAATGAAGAATTTCAGAGGTTCAATATCATACGCAAATTGGATAAATCAGGTATATATTGGCAAAACAAGGCAATACGGAACACGTAAAAACAATTAAAATCTGTGTTAAAAACAGAATTAAATTTTTATTAATCATAGGGCAATAACAGAAAGTATTATGTGTAGTAAAATCATTGATTTATCAGAAAATTACTTACTAAGATATTTGATCATATTGAGAACCTGAAGTCTGATATCTTTCTCAGTATTTATCTCGCTTTGGGACAAGATCTTTATTTTGATTCTTCAATAATTACTCAAATAGTTTGAAGATTTACTTAGTCCCGTTACAAGAATGAAAGCAAACAGATTTCTGTTAGAAGTCATTGTAGTGGTGAAACTTGGTATATAAAGAAACACCGAGCTAACCCAGGTTCTTAGAAATTAGTGGAGACTTGAAGTGAACAAATCAGCAAGAGACAAAGTTAAATAATAACACAACTTTATTGTACTATTGAATTCTAAACATTTACATTTAACATTCTTGGTTAGTTACCTTAACAATGTATAAACTTTATCAAAACATATTTATGAAACATTGTGGCAGGGTCCCTAGGAAGAGATTAAAAAGACTCTCCCCCTTTATAGTGCATCCCTCTTAGTAGGTCAGTACAGTTGTTCACCTTTCTTTAGGCTCTCCTTTCATCATCGCATTGCTCCAATATTACTTGTGAACTGATCTGCTCCATGTCTCTTATTTGGGTATGTCAGCTTCACCTCTCCGTCAATTTCACTCTATCATCGGATTCTTGGTTCTCCCATATGTCATCAGGGTCATAGATCTCAATCCATATATCTCGTCGGAGGTTTAGTAGCTTTCATATTCTTGTCTCTGAATACTCCATTCATGTGGTTCAACTCCTTAACTTTTATAATTGTATGTGCGTCTTCATTTATCCTCCACTTTCTTCTATTGGTTATTTTCTTATCATAAAATGAATGCGTAATTTTTAGTCTTCCAGGGAATGGTCAGAAATCTCCCCTCCAAACCCTTGATTGGCCACACACAAACAAAAAAGAGAACATTTTTATATCATATGGACCACCCATGCTTCCCAAGGGGAAAAGGACCCTGGGATGGAAAACTGCTATAAACTTTTTCAGGTGCCACTTTGAAATGTCTAGTTTTATTCCTTTATGACACTTGTCTCATTGTATTACAATTTTTATGTATTTCCTTTATACATTTTAAACACTACTGAAGAGAGGAATTGTTACTGAATTCATTGTACAATAAAACACGTGTTTCCTCTGCGACTCCTTTTATGTCGTTTGCACTACGACAGTTATTTCTCTATATTCCTCAATATAAATGTTTGTCTATAGTTGTATTAAGAGGTTATTACAGAGCTACATTTATATTCAGTATTTTAATGATTTGATTTCGAATGGATTCCTCCTCAAGTATTAAGAAATTTAAAAGCTTAAAAATGGAAAACATTAAAAGAATTTGTGTGTGGTACTTTCGCTACAGATATTATTTAGGCTAAGCTTTGTGATGAATACAGTACTATCTTCTTTATGGCTAGGCAAGGCATTTCATCTAATTGTTTAGCATGTGAGGCATTTACAATTTAATTTATTTTCCAACTTACGTTTATGGATTTCTTGCTTGAAATTAATTTTGTAATTAATTTATAATAGTAAGCATTTAGTATGTAGCGATTTTTTTTTTGTACACAATCTCACTAAATATATTTTTCAAAAGTAGTGTCAATAAATATATTATCAAGAAAATAAATACAGTAACTTCATTGGTCTCCATGATATTTATTTTCTCTCCCTTAACAGATAAGATGACAACTAATGCCCTATACATTTCTATTTCGTAGATTAAACGTTTGCATGGATTTTTGCTGTATCTTGAAAGTGTAGAATCCGTTGAATTAGACCTCAAGATGCTTGTATAGATGCGAAAATCGTAAACAAACCAAACTTATATCCCAAAGCAAATATGTTAATCGCAATTTATTCTTTTGCTTCTGACTATGTTCTCTATCAGTACTAATCTTCTAACAAAAAAAGCTAGAGAAAAGCAATTTAAAATATGTTTATTTAGAAAAATAATTATCTCTATAAGAAAAAGTTATTTTGCATAAAATATATTTTTACGTTTTACAAATATTGTAAAATTTAATTAAATTGCTATAAAAAAGTGATCTTTAATTTGAAAACTTAAAGTATATTTTATTTCGCACTTAATTTTAAAACTGAAAGTCATTTTTTTTATTTAAAAAATATCTCCTTTTTTATTTAAAGGCTGTAAAAAAGGTTTTGCTTGATATTTTATGTAAACATCAGCATTTTAGGTATGTGAAAGAGTCCTCAAATGAATAAATAAGAAATTAAATTCACAAGGTAAAGACACAAATGTGTGTGTTTATTCTTCCTAAACTTATTTATTTACAACGTCAAAGAATTCTGAAAATATTGAAAAAGGAGAAAATGTTTTATACATTTGAACAAAAAAAAGAAATATTATTGCAAAGAAAAATATTTTAAGAAGTGTTTTACTAACTCAACTTATAACCATGTTTTAGGAAAACTTGAAACAACTTCAGTACACAAAAAGAAAATATATTTAAGCTTCAGGTACACAAAGAATTCAGATAATAATAATATTAAAAAATCGCATGTTTTAAGAATGTTTTTTCGTAAGTTCGGTGCTTACATATTTTTCCTTTCAGGTTGCTGTTATTTAGAAAAATGTCTAAACAATCTTATCGATATCAATACGAAATTTTTACAGGCATTCAAAAAAGAAAATTAAGTTATAAAAAAACAGGGTACATCTCTTATTAATTGAATACATGAAATATATAGTAAATGTTATTTGAATTTATAATAGTTTACTTATAAAGTATCATTGTATTGTTATTTACAATAGTAAAATTGCTTAAAATGTTTTTTGTAATTTTTCAGTTCTATCCACCTAATAAAATACATAATTTATTTTTAATATCTCTTGTAATTATGGTAATTAAGCTGTAATGTAATGGATAATTATTTTCTATTTGTCATTTTAAAAAAAGAATAAAAATGGTATAATGAAATTTTAACACAAAGTACTCATTTTGTGAAAATCACAATTACAGTAAAACTATCTCATGAAGTTTGTTAGTGAGAGTATCTATATATATTTTTTAAATTCTATATTATTTTCATATTATTTATTTCAATTTCACATTTTTTGTGCTTTTCATATTCTATAGGATGTTACTACGGATGTGTAATTTACATATCTCTAGTATAAAATCCATCCCAAATTTTACATAATGCATAACAAATTTTATTTACTAAATTCTAAATATATTAAATACAATAAAATTATTATTTAATTCTTTGAATTATAGTGTCTAGAAAACATCGATTAGCATGTAAAATTGCAGTTTGAGACAAGGAAAATAGTTTACAATATGTGAAGTATCGTGTGATACATCTTACATTTCAATTGATGGTGGTTTATTGCTAATGATTTGTAAATAATTATAAAATGAGTCCGATAATTTCTAATTTGGTATTGCCTGTCGTATTCTTCATATCGGTGTAGTTTCAGAGAATTGATCATGCATAGTCACTTTCGTAAAGGTAATCTTTAATAAGCAAAGTTATACTTTGCATTAAGAAAAGTGATGCATTTACCGATATGCATAAACTCATTAATTACATCCGATGAAAATTATGAAATTTCTCTCCCAAAATAAGACAAGTAAATTAGTTGAAATGAAATGCAATATTGTTAAATTAAATAAAAAATGGATTATCGATGGAAAGATCTTGTTTAATTATTTGGTCATTTCAAAAGTATCAATAGTGGTGAGATTGTGAAGGTATTTATGTGACATCCGTAGTCTGCCATCGTGAAGTTGCCATTATCATTCAAATGTATCTGTTCAGGTCATAATAGTTACTCCACATAATATTTGAATATTTTGAAAATTTTTACTTTATTTTTTTAATCTAAATTTATTTTTCTTTTGATACATCATTGTATCCATATCAATAACTAACTTTGAGCCCTTATTTTTCTTTATGCAAAAAGTGAAAACCGAGGCAAAATTAAACCCCGAATACCAATATTCATTAATAGATTTGTTTTATTTTCTCTTCTAATTGTTTCTGCGAATTTCACGTACTGATTAAAGTTTTCACTAACTTATGTATTTATAAATGTTTTACATTCATCATCCAGTCCAATAATTTAATATATGTACCTTGCATATTTTAAAAAAAATATATTGAACATAGAACAAGCAGAATTAAATACTACACAATAGTGAGCACTTGCTAAACTTGTGAGAATTAGATTTAGATACATAATATATGTAGCGATAATCTGGTGATTATCAAAATATACAATGAAAATATCTTAGATTCATAAATGATCCTTTAACAGCATGAAGTAGAATATTATTTGGAATTTAATACAGCTTGGATTCCTCTAGGAAATGATTCATACCAATGCTGAATAGGACTTAGAGAAATATTGTGTCATTTTTCATGAAGATAGTGAAGAAGTGAGAAGATTATGAAAGTTCTGGAATAGATGTCAGTGAAGGATATTGATGAATGCTCTAAAATAGACCTTAACCATTCTTTAATCTTGAGAACGCGTAACTGTGTGAGCCAATGTAAGTGCTTAACGTCAACTTCGTGTTCATCAAAACATGATTGGAAAAGTCTTGCTGCATGGATATGTGCATTATTACCCTGAGACATTTCATCTCTTGTAAAAACGAAATTTGTATCGGGATGGATCTGATCAGCTAAAAATTCTTTATACTTCTACCCAGTGATCATTCCTATCAGAGTTACAATTAGCCCAGCAATAAATCACGATACATCTGCTCATATCATGACAGAGTCATCACCCTGCTTCAAGTTATCAGGAGAAATTCATGATCATATGCTTGTACAGATGTTCTTTAGACGTGCGCCAAACCTGTAGTAGGAAAAAGTAGAAATGACGATTTTTTAGACCATATTACTTACTTCTACTTATCAGTTGACCAGGTTTCGTTAGTATAACCATATTTTAGGTGATTTTTGGCATTAATTTTTGTGACAAGTGGATTGGAAAATACTTCTCTGCCTTAAATGTTTTTTTTTATAAGGTGAATTCTAATTATATTAATTGAAGCCTGAGAATCCAGATGCTAATTAAGCTCTGCAGTAACTTTTGTTGCCGTTATTTGCTTTTTAGACATGACAATCCGAGTCAATACATCATCTTTTACTAAGTTTTTCTGTCTGTCCTCTATTTTATCTACACGATCATATCTTGCTACGATGTATGTATGTTGTCAAAACTTTAGGTACTGTATTTCTGGAAATTTCAAATTTTGGGATGTTTGTGTTACACTTGTTCCAGCAAAACGATTTCTTACTTTGTGGCCTCTTTGAAAATTTGAGAGATCCAGTGCTTTACGCTTCTGAAAAAATCCAAGATTTATGCAGGATTTCACAGTATAGTTACTAAACACTACCAATATATATATGTTTCAATTTATAAAAGCTGAATGTGTTACTGTTATATTTTAATGTTTACAAAACGTATTAATCGATTTTCTGTTATACTTTTATCGAGATGTGTTTCCATTATTTCGATAATTACCTGTTATGTAGTGACACAAATCTTTATGTAAAACTCGATTTTATTTTTTTTTCTACTACAAAAAATGTTTTTGTGTATATCGGTTTGAAATAAAACACTAATTATTAATGGGTAGCTTCACCTACTGTAAAATTCTTCCGTGAGCATTATTCAAGTTTAGAATTTTTTAATTGATTATAAATATTCATACCAAATGTACTTGATATCTTATATGTTTGCAAATGAAATGTATCGATATTTATTAGTGTGTGAATAATCCAAATATTATAAAGAAGTCCGTATTTTATATTTATAGTAATTTAAGGCTGTATTAATCCTAGCAGGAAATATTGCTGGGGAAAATATTGACGAGTAATAGAATTTCAAGTATAGATACACACGTACATATGTAAACTTCTCGTAATTGTTTTGATAAAGCAATGGTATTTCTACATAGAAGTCTATGCAGCAGTTGACGCATTTCTTAAATTTAATGATTTAAGTTTTAAATCATTAAATTTAAAAAATGTAAATGTTTATAGATAAACTAGATACTCTCATCAAAAATTTTAATTTTTTTCATGGTTCATTATTAGCTCTGAAAAAGTTTTACTTATGAGCTTTTTAAGGGCAATTTTTTCTAAAGTTCTATTGAAAAGAAAAATGATTTCAAACAGTACTAATCGAATGTAATTGCAATGTTAAACGTTTTATTAACATTGACTATATAAAATTTTTGTATAGAATGGCGTATTTCTAAAAAATGAATTTACCTTTAAATAATACTTGAACATTTTGCGAAAGTAATTTCTATATATTTTATCAACTTATTAGAAAAGTAGACATATCCTAATAATTTTTAATTGGCCTTCAATATTAATGACCTTAATAACAGTACATAAAATTCTTATATGTGCTGTATTTTTGTTTTACAAAAAATACTATATATTCTAGTAATGTTTTACATATGTTCAACTATATATTAAAATTTATTACTCGGCAACAACTATATTCTTATATTTCCTAAATTTTTAATAAACATGAATGAGAATCAATTTTTATTCATCCACTTGAAAACATGTTGCATATTGCTGAAGATAGAAGTGCTTCATTAAAGTTTTTGCTGTTACTCAATATTTAATAATCATTATTTAATATTAAGAAATAATGGCAGAATATTTTAAATGTTTCCTCACAGAGAAAGATCACCCAAAATGCTAACCGAATATTTTGACTATCAATTTTAGAAAAACGATATCTGTAACATTCTTTATCGGCAAAATTTTATTCAAAAATCAATTCAATCCATTGATGAATTATTTGCTGATTAAAGAATAATAGAATATTGAATAGAGTAATGAAGTACATAATCAAAAAATATACTCTGTAAAACTTTTATCGCTATGCTAGTGAAATGTTATCGGTATGATAGCATTTTACTTTCATACAGTCATTTAGTAGCTTTGTATAGTACTCTTTATATAGTAGCTTTACGGAAGTGAAAACTGCATTATCTTTTAATTATTTTAAAAATATTTTTCCATATTTTAATAAATTATAAATAAATTGCAAAGGTTATCTAACGATTTCAAATATTGTTATGAATTATTTTACCATCATCACTTTTAGATGTATAAGCACATTATTCTATTTTAAAATACAAGAACTGCCTCTCAAAAACAAATTTCTTCCTTATGATTCAATAGAACATTTTCCCACTAAGTGAATACGAATTAATTTATAGGAGATAATCTTATGTTACCACAATCAAATAGTTATTTACCAGATTTTTCATAATATTGGACAAAATTAAACACGTTTACATTTTATTGCATGCATGATGGTGAATTCTTTTTTTTTAAATGGTTTTCTTTTTATAGTATAACATTTAAAAATTATTTTTTACTAAGCGAAACATTTTATTAGATGCATCAAATAGATATCTAAGTCTCTGTTAAAACTGTATAGTAAGTCATGAATAGTTGATTAAAATACGAAAAAAGCATTTCCTATAATGTTTTGAAAGTAATTTTTAATTTAACTTCTGAGAAATGTAGAGTAAATTGTCTAAAATGATAAAGAGAAAAGAATGCAAAATTTTAAAAATAATAATTTTATCAAGTCATTTATATCATTAAAATGCTAAAATGTGAAGTATACCGAATGGAATTTTCAGGTTTTCAAGTTTAAATTTATATATTATTCCCTCCCCCATATATATATATATATATATATACGTTTCCTGAGACTAAAATTCTCAAAAACTTTGAAAAATTATAATGGTTAAACAATACGGACATTGTTCATAAATTAAATACATTTTGACATTTCTGTAATTATTCACTGTAACAAACACTGTGTTGCCAGTGATTGTTGATATGTCGTGATATCCTTTGGAAAGAATGCTGATAATTTTTAAATGAGGTAAAATATGAATAAATATTTTATGTTGACACCATTTTGTCGTAATCATTTCACAACTTTAATGAAATATCTGAAACAACTGTCTTTGGAAAAAACTTAATTCAAGAAAATCTATCTCTAAACATTATCTAAAAGTTGATTATTAACTCTTCTTTTTGAATTAGAGAATGAGAGAAAATTAACTTTAAAATTAGTGAATTGTTAACAAATCTATAATATGCTTTTAACTAAGTGTAATTCTAAAAAGAATTCTAAACCTGTAAGAGAATTAATTTAGAGCACAGTAATTTCTAATGGATGTCTAATGGAAAACTAAAATTGAATTTATTCTTTGTAAATAAAATTGTAGAAAAATTTAAATATAATCATTTTTATTTAACTAACATTTTAGAATTTAACTAGAATTTTAGAATTTTATTAGAATTTTAGAATTTAACTAACATTTCCTAAAGTTTTCTTTAACATATGTAACTGTAATATTCTCAGATTATTCTGTCGTTGTGACATATAAAACGTTATTCTAACTTTCAATCAATTACTTTATTTCTAGACAACATTTTTATTGATAATTACTTCTTTTATTTTCCAACCCCTGTCCTTGAATTTACACTTGAGTTATCGGATTTAATTTCAAGATTTTTCACCCCTCCTGATTCTTACGGTTGTATGAATTTGACTGCACTTTTTCGCTAACATGATATCAAGCGTAAAAAGATACACTCTCACAACTTCTCTTTTTCTTCTAGGATGTGGTTTTATCGATACTTTAGTTGTTTCCTGGGAAAATAGCTTCAACTTTACTTTCTTCCAATTTTTAGTTTAAAATTACTAGAGATATTTCAACATTTTCATTCTTCGAGTAATTTTAAACTTCTCTTATATTAGAATAATTATTCAAATACCTTCTGGTTCTATATTCCCAATTATCTCAGAAACATGTTTAAAATCAAAAACATGATTAATGGGCATTATACTTCAAAGGAAATGCATGTATAAAATCCTTAAAGGTAAATAAAACAAAATGTATACTTATTTGATTAGTGAAAGTAATTTATTTGAATTCAGGATGGTTCTCTTAAAATGCATTTTTAAATATCAGGTAACATTTTAGTGATTTTTTATAGAAACCACATTATTAGACAAGACAAGGATGATTCAAGATCTTTCCATTTCTGTGGGGTACAATAGCATATTTGAAAGAAATGAACCATGCAGATAAATAGAAGGCAATAAGAAATTAACGTATGTTATGTCTGAAACGTTTCCTTGTAGTCATAATGGAGCTTCTTTCTTTGAATGGAGCATATTTAAATGCCTGCTATTGTTTGCAAGTTCAGATTTCAAAGTTGCTTTTTATATCAAAGCTAAAGTAAAAAAATTTTTCACAAAGACATTAACTGATCTATTACCAATGAAGCAATAAGATGTTCATCAACACAGCCACACACAAGTTTCCTTTATAGATGAATTTTATTTCAATCTTAACTGCATTAATGACATATACTTAATAGGGGAATACCTTTTCCAGAGTATAATATTCATATTAGACTGCATTGTAATACAAAACGCTGTTGAAATAAATCATCCAGTGTTATGATTTATTGATACAGAAATTATAAATATAGATGATTGCCTGAAAATGTATTACGAACTTTTTTTGAAAAAACTTTAATTGAATTTTTGTTTGAGAATAAGCCGTTTCATTGCTATACATTCATTTTAAATACCGACATAAGGAAAAAAATTACTATCCAAACAATTTACCTGATTACACAAATGGTTTATAGCAGCTTCATTTAATATTTGATAACCGTTCATTATAATCCTCATTTCACGAATAGTACTTTCCTTTTGTGTAACGAAGCAACTTAATGTATGGGACGTAAAAATTTTTTAGAAGTTTATGAACATTTCAGCAAATAATCCAGGCATTACTAGTGAAATATCGATTCATCAAAGTTACAATACAACATTTTATTAAGTGGAGGAAATTTCTCATCTTCACAGTTTGTTTAATTTGAAGTTTGATTAAGAAAAGAAGTTATATATATATATATATATATATATATATATATATATATATATATAGTCGTTT
>JAPDSC010127262.1:106727-130394 GCA_026290005.1 Latrodectus geometricus
ATATATATATATATATATATATATATATATATATATATATTTGCATATTTTTGTAATATCTTTAGATTACTATGGAAACATAATGTTAAAGATCAGTGACATATTGTATAATTAAATTACTTTATATTATTATATTTGCATGTGAAATTTTTAACATTTTGACATATTTATTTTAAGAAAAGAATAAACGCACCTATTATTTTTCAACCTTCATTAGTTCATTTTTGACCAATTGCTACTACAACAAACTATCTCACTACTTTCGATTTAGTGTATTTTTGGAATAATGTAACCAACATTTTGCTCAAAATTAATCAAAGAGTATATTGTTTTTAATTATCAAATAAATTAGAATAAAAAAATATTAAACAATAGCAAATTAAAAGCAAGTTATTTTAATGAGGAATTAACAAAAAGTTCTTTCAAAAAATAGTATCTTCCCCTGTCTCAATATACAGGATGTATCTTTGTGACCATATATTTAATTACGTCATTCAATTTCCCCTTAGCATCCGGTGTCATGTAGAACAATGGGGTCAGAATTCTTTTCCATTTAGTTTAACAACGCATTTTAATGGATTTCAAATGGCACGGAAATTCTTAACAATGCAAAGACCAATCAATAAACTTGTCTTAAATTTCGAAAACAACGAAATGAAATTCTTCGATATAATTAATTCGAGGCGAAGATAAAAAACAATATTGAAAGAAAAGAGAACCTTCGTTTAATTAAAAGCACGCTAGTGAAGCGTTATCAAACACTTATTGATACCACAGGACTGTTTTATGATCCTTACCTAGTTTATTAAAAGAGTAGAAATGTTTTTATGAAGATCTCTTCACTAAGGGGATTTGCAGCACTAATTACTTAGTACAAGTATTGGAGGCTGATAAAAATTGAGACTCTTTATTAGATAGAGAAACTCAAAGGCTAAATTAAATCTATTATTATGTCTGTTAGCAGCTTAATATTTTTATTAAGCCCTTATTGAGAAATACAGATCTTCCTATATTATCGAAAGAAAATCTAAATATATAGTGATACATAAGGGAGAGAGAAAATATAACTCTTATATAAATTTTCAATAAATTAATTTTGCAATGTATAATAGTTATATTTAATAAAATATATTTTATTTATCCAAATAAAAGTGTTTTTTATTTATAGAAATATTTTTTGACAGTTAGAAGGAATTTTCATTAATTATATTTTAAATAAATTTGTCTAGTTTATGTTCTATAAATATTGAAAGATTGTCGTAAAATAATATTAAATTACAATTTTACATATTTTGAAAGCTGAATATATATCACTATTAGATGACCTTAATTTCAAATACACATTATTTGATCCATCTTTTTAATTTGTATCATTTAATAAAAGAATGAATTACCACCGAACACTTATTTCTGACAAGCATGAAGGACCCTTATGCCTTATTTTATTGTATTGTTTCTTCTTACATTTGTCTTTAATTTTTCCTTCAAGTTATATTCTTCTACACTCTATATTGGAGTTCCTCTTATTAACTGCTTTTGCTCTATTTATATATACATATATATATCATTTTTGGGAAGAATTGCAATTAAGAAAAGTAACTCCATGAAAACATTTTATGCACAATTTTTAAAGCTAAATACCTTTATTGCTTGCATTCATATATGCCAGATGAGATTTGATAGCATCGATTCAAAAACTAAATAATAAGGAAACAAGAGCACAAGAAATATTGTTTATAAAAAGTATAACATAGACAAAACAATTTACACTTGCTTGTGACATTTATCACACTGGTTGTTGGGGAACATTATTGAGCTCACAGATAATTAATGTCAATAATATTTTAAAATGCAGCTTTTTGATCCTCAGAATCTTCTAGAAGCGATGCATTTTTAATGAATATTAAAAATTAAAGCAACACATAATAAGAATGAATGCATTTATAGAAGTCGTATAAACTTATTTAAATCATTTTTAAAAATTCTGAAATTATGTAATGTAATTTAAAATGTAAAAAACAAAAATGCAATTGTAGATACGTTTACAAAGATACGAAAATTAAATAGAAAAGATTAAAATATTTTTCGCAAACATAGGCAGTACAAGCTCAAATATATTTAAGTTGATTGATTTAAAAAAAGAATTTTAATTTGAAAGACATGATAGAGTTTGAATTTGTGTTTTGCGATTTTCAATAAAACTTACTTTTCTCTGAAAGCTAAATAATATATTTTTTTCATAATCCAAATGAATATCATTCAAAATAGAAATGTTTGTGTGGATGTGCACCAACATTATCCCAATAACATAAAATATGTTTAATTCAAAAAGTGTTCGATTCAATTGAAAGATGATGTAAGCTAAATATTTGATATCTGTAAAAATGAAGAAAATCCTTCACCGTGACTTACACCACAAACACTGCAGTTTTTATATTGCTTACAATATATTTTCGATTAAACAATCTTTCTTTATTTTATTTTTAAATTATTTCCATGTTTATTTATAATGCCTAAGTAAAATAAATGTGAGTAACTTATAATAATGGAAATTATTACTGAAAGTTAAGTAAGGAAACTATGTATTTTAATAGAAAAGCTAGGAAGAAGCTTATTTATTGTGTAAAGGTTTCAATATTCACTAAAAGAAATTTGAAACTACCATTTCCATTTTCAAAAATATTCTCCAATACTAATATTTAAATTTTAATTAATATTTTGCTCTAATTCATGCAAAAGTATTGAAAAAAGTTAATTTTTATAAAGAAAAATATTTTATTTGATCATGTAAAAAAATCAAGAGGTAATGAAAAGGCCCACATTTAAAGCAACGGATACAACAATTTTTAGGCTGACTTCCTTTATTGTGAATACTATAATCTCAGATAGCTAAGCAAGTATAAATAATCAAGGTATATAACTTGCGTTCATTCAAGTAAATAGTACGTAATCTAAAACTCATAATCCTCTCATATGTAAATTCAGCTATCAAAGTTTAAATTTATACTTCAATCAATATATTCATAGAGGAATACAAAAGGAATACAGACACTAAAATCTATTTTAATCCTAGTTAAAAAAGTTAGAAACACATAAGGAATTAATTTAGATCAAATATGAAATGATAATTCCACGACAATTCTTAGGCCACGTTTACTTATCAGGGTGTAGTTAGAAATGTGACAAAATTATAGATAACAACACACTTCTGTATAGTAGAATATTGGATACACACACAATTAATGCCAGTGGTATTTTTGAAAAATTTCTGTTTTTTGTGTGCAGCAATATGCAACATTTTTAATATGGGTGCACATAATTTTAATGTATACTACCCTTGCCGTATTTTTTGATCAGATATTACGTTTTTGTCCATTCGCTTTGCACTGTTTTTCAATGAACTGTCTTTTTCCTTCACTGACAGATTTGGTGTAGATATGAGTACAATGATGTAATGATCACCTTTAGGTTGAGAGTACAAATGAATGCAATTCACTTTAACAATATAAACTTTAATAGACCTAAGCAAGTAAAAGATATAGTATATATAATAGTGTTTTGCATTGTTATAATGATTTCTTACTTAGAAATGAACACAAGTTTAACAGACATTACTTTTGGTATGATTTTTCTAACAATTGCCTCTTTCATTACACTAAATTAAAAAGATTTAAATATTTAATTCTTCCTAGCCACTCAAATGAAGATTTATTTTGATCTAAGGAGATTTTTCTTCCAATTCTTCCCCGCTTTCAAATTCAGATGTCTTCTTAAATTTCTATTTTGTATCATAAGTTATGTGCTGCTTTTCGAAAAAATAATCTATGGCACTCTCAAGTATGAATGATTTACTCGGCTTAAAATTGTTTTTATCATCTAAAATAAAATGCTTCTCTGCTACCAAAGAGCAATTTGATTTCAAATATTTTATCAGTTTTCTTATATACTGCCGAGATTCTTCTTTTCACTTGTCTTTAATCAATTGTATCAATTTTTTTAAAAAAATTATACTTACTACGGTAAGCTTTTTGTTTGACTTACAAATTGACTTTTGATTAATATTATCTTTATTCTAAAAAGTTTATTTTCCTCCATATAATATGTTGACTTAATACTGCCTCTTATACAGTATCACATTTCTTCTAATCATATAATAAAGCTAAATTATTTTATAAATTAGCATAACATTTAAATAATTTATTTAAATATTTTAAACAATGTAAAATTTCCAATATTTGTTTATTACGAAGAAATACACGATAAGAATGCGTATCCACTACTTTACATCTCTTTTATTTGTTTACCATGTATCCGAATAAACTTTACATATTTTCAGTATTTGCAAGAAATTCTCAAAAATATTGAAATATTTTACTATATACAATATTTTATTAAACATGAAATATCTTATTAAAGAAAATATTTTTAAGAAAAATCTGAGACAAAATCGTTCACAAAGAAAAACATCAGGATTGCCTATAAACTTTGTGTCGGATTTGGTTTATTTAAAAAAAAAAAAAAAAAAAAAAAAAAAAAAAAACAAAAAAAATCCACACATGACCAAGTGAATGCCAGAGTGTGACCACTTAGTGAAAAAAATCGAGGAACTTGAGATATGTCACTTTGGTTCTATACAACATTATGATGGCATAGAGTGAAATTTAAAGTTCAAGTCATAATACATATTTATTAGTTGCTTTAATAATACACTTTCATGATAAATAAAAAGTTGATAATATGCTTTCTTTACGAAACTTCTCATTTATCCTTTTTTATACATTAATTCACAATCAATCATAAAGTATTCTCTTTTATGGTTAACATTTTGCATTAAAAAACGTAATTTTAGGTGTTTACAATGAACAATCTTCTTTTTTTAAACGATAAGTGCCTATATAGGACACTTATTATTTCTAATATGCGAATAAATTGTAATGCCTAATGCTAGTCATAAATTATAAATGTAGTTACTTAGGCAAAAATGACTATATTTATACATATAGGGTAGTTTTTCCTTCCGAAATTATACGACAAAAGAACTAAGTGAATCATTTCAAAATTTTACTTTCTAGAATTCTTTATGTGTTCAACAATCACAAAAGGACTTGCTTCTTCTTAATCTTGCACAAGATAATTCGTTTAAATCCTTTAAAAATTGTGTAAAATGTTCTCTCTATCAATGCTGAAACTTGTTTGGGAGCTGCGCCAGTGTAACGGGAGACGGGAAAAAATTGATCATATGCAAAACTGCTCCCCATTGCTTTTAGAATCCTCTCTTTATTTTGCCGACACGTAAGGGATGTACGTATATAAAATGAAAGAAAAATAAGAAAAAGTCTTCGGAATCTCATGAATAAAAAATCGTTGCCGTCCTCTCACGTTCACACAAATATTTGCTTTTCCTAAATCACGTGAGGGAGGAGTAGAAGCACACATGCGCACAAGGACATTCCGAAAACAAACCTTACTTGACCATCCCTTCCGACAACGCCGAAAACATCTTTGCAGCTCTGCGAAATCGAAAATCGCATTTTCGAATTTTTCTCACGCAACGAAAGAACATATTATAAATGTCCAGAAAAAAATGCTGTTCTAAAATTCTTTCCAACACATTTAAGATTTATGGAATGAATAATCGTATAAATTTGAAAACAAATATAAAAAGAATAAGTAGCAGTTTAATATTTCAATTCAATATTTTCATTTCAAGTTTATTTATAATCTAAGTATTAAAATCAAATTTTCTGAGTAAGAATGTATTGTTTTAGAAACTTAAAATTGAAAAAGGTCTAAATTTAAGAGATGTGAGAATAAATTCCAACATACTTTAAGATAACATCATACTTGTCTCAATGAAACTGTTTCTCATTCCTCATTAATATACACACTAGACATTACAGTCACGGAATTCAACTAATTGTCCTTTTAATAATTCATAAATCATAGTACTCAATACTTATTTTCTTTTCAGTTATTTACTGGATAAATTAAAGATTATAACAAAACAAGAAATAGAGAAAATGTATTATTTTTGCTGAATGATAAATGTCATTTGAAAGATGTGTTTTTTATTAATATTTATTAACATTTCAATTTTCATTTGATTTGAAATGCAATTAAATATAAGCATTTTAAATATGTTTTATACCAATCAAAATAATATAAATACAAATTTATATAAGTTAAATGTTTTATAGTTCTTTTTATAACAGTTCAAAAACTAAAAGATCACGTATATCGAAAATGTCTATATCTTTTTCAAATGTATTCATACTTACACAGAAATATCAAGCAAATGCTTAATTAACGATAATTTTAAAATAATAATTGATAAAAGAAAAAAAGAAACCCCCTCTCTCTCTCCATAAGTTACAATCATAACATTTTCATAAAATATATTTATTAGATTGTAAAAATTCATTTTTTTGATGAATTTTAGAAAAGTTCATTGCAGTTTAAATTGCAGTTAAAAAATAAGAGAATGTTTTTTCTTACATTAATCAGATATGATATGTAAATTTAAGAGCACAATATAAGGTTTAAAGTGTAGACTTTAGAATGCATAAGGCTAAAATTGTTAACTCTTTTTTTAAAGTGTACGTTTCAGAATGAACTAAACACAGATCTTTTTTTATTCCACATTTCTCGATTCTCCTCTCAAATTATTCAAATAAACAATTACTGTCTTATATTTGTGAAGAGTTAGAGTAAACAAATATTTTTTATAAATATTTAGATATTTTTTCCGTACATTAATCTTTAACAATTTAACTTGGACATCATAATCTTATATTATATACAGCGAAAAAGATTTTAATAGCATTTTAACACTTATAAGAATGTATATAGTTTATTTTCTAAAATCTCAAAAACTTACTTATTTAGAAAATGTTTTGATTAATCATATTTCTTAAACAAATGAAGTTTAAAAATTACTTTTTGTCGAAAGTGAAACATATAAATTACTAATAAATACATTAGGTTACCATATTTAAAAATGCATATAAAATATATAAACCATTGTTTAACTAAATATAAAGAAACTTTTTCATAATACTTCAAGCATTTCTTATTTTAATGATATTTAACAATCTCTACTAAGAAGAATTCCGCTCTTTATAATGTTCCATCAAAAGGTATTATAGAATGTTATAATTCTATTTTTTTTTCAAAACATGCAATTTCAGCAATTGTAAAACATTTTTTCTATATAGTGTAGAAGATATAATAGTTTATTGCAAATCAAATATATATCATTTACTTAATGTGATAGATCTTTTTTAATTTAGATTTTCTAATAAATTTAACCTTGTTAAAAATGTATACATAAATACATTTTCCAAAAAAAATATATAAATATTTTTCAAACAGTTAAAATAATTATCGCTGACCTTACGACAAAACTGATATACATTATAAGGAATGAATGTTAATTTATTCTGACAGTCCTTGAAAATACTTTTTCTTGTACAGTTACAAGATTATTTTAATAGCTATTTTTAGTAAAATTAAGGATTATTTTAATGTAATAAATGAAAAAGTTAAGAAATATAAAAACTGATAACAAAATATATTTGGAATTGTATAATATTTATTAATCTAAGTGTTCTATTCGAGGGAAAAGCTAATTATTAATTTACAATTCAACCAATAATAAATTGTAATAGAAATTATAAGTAGTTTATGATGTATAATAAAAATATATAAAATGCACAGAACTGAAATATATAATGAGGAGAAGTTGTATAACAAATTCTAAACTTGTTATTTACAATGAAGTTGTGCAAGTTTTAAACTTGATATTATATCTTTACCTAATATCTAGTCATGTTATGTTATCATATTGATTTTAAAATAGCATATTTTCTAGCTAACAGTAATAATAGTATTTTATAACTTTTGTTTATTGTACGGATTTTCAAGCTTTTTTCCCACTAATTTCAAAATTAAGAGATTTTAATCACGATATGTTAGAGTATGATAAAATTAATTAAAATTTCACATACAAAAGCGAATTATATAATAATAAATATTTATAGAATAATAAAAAAAAATTGTGGTATTAACCGTTCCGAAGTACACTTTAGTTACGAAGTTATTAAATATTAATTTTGGGACTCCTTTCCATAACATTTCCTACTGGTGATGTATTGGGAGAAGGGTAAACACATACTCTGTGCAGAAAACAAAAACGCTTTCTAAAAGTAATAAATATATTTGTTTTCATTAAAAAAATTACATTGCATGAATGTAGAAAGAAGAAGAGGATCCGATTCTGTAAATATTTTATCTCTACTCCTGAAAATAGCAATAGATGACAATGGGGAAAAAGAATTACGCGATTTTGTGCTTGAATCAAGAAGAACGGAATCATAAGTCACTTAAATTAGTTACATTTGAACATAAATAACTTTTCAGTTAGTTCACATCAGCTTTAATAACAGCTTAAAATAAATACAAATGCTGTAATTAATATTTTAAAAGGTTGATAATACGTTGGTCAAATATCCTGATATCAATTCCTTCTAATCTATGTCCGTAAAACAGTTCAAATAGAAATCCTCACGAAATTCAATGAACAGAATAAAGCATGTCTAAAAAGTGTAGGACTGGTAATAAACATATAGCTTAAAGAAAGCTTTGCTGCAAATTTTGGAAGGAATAAATCATTATTAATTTGAAAACTCTTAACTAATTACCATAATTAGTAAAACAAAGTGTAAAATCTCAAGGAAATAAAATTATCCAATTTAATGTTACATTAAACAATATTAAATGCTAATTAATATGCTTGACCAAATTTTAATGAAAATGAATTTACTTTTATATAGCCAATAATTTAGCCGCAAATATTCACCAGAAATACATTTTTTTCTGCATTTTAGTAATACATATGTTAAAAGAATCAGGCAAAACAACTTTTAAAGTCTGCATAACAAAATAATGTTAGAGAGAACTTTAGTTTGCTAACAATGAAATTGTATGAAGTTCTGGATAAATACATAGTAAAATAACTGTTACTCATATTAATTTTCCAATATTTATGATTGAAGTTTAAATGTCAGTAAATACCTCCATATGATTCATAATGGTTGTCTTATGTATAAGCTGATATTCTTTCGTCAATAATTAGCCTTGCCTTGAATAATACATGATGAAGTAGAAATGTTTTGATAATTTAACTTGCAAAGGTATCTTAAGCCGTATTTTAAAAAATAAAAAAATCATTTTTCACAAAACCCCATGAGGTGGTTTATTTTTATATATCCATATTGACGAAGTCAAAAAACCCTGCACTGATTGCGCTTTTGCTGGCGAAAGAAATTTCTGCGTCAATGATTCACAGAATGTATTTTTTCGAAGGATTATTGAGTTTGAATATTCAGTACTGCTAAATATGTTTGAAAATATGAAACGACTATTTTTCTGTTAATAAGGAACACCTAAAGCATCGAAGTAGTAAATGTTGTTATCTACCAACCAAGAACGTCGTTATTATTTCACGGAGGTAGTCGAGTTCTGACCTTGCAGAAGATCTATCATATTCGGTAATGCAAGTAAAATAAGACACGGTATCCTCCAAGTGAAAAGATACCTCTGGGGGTGGCAAGAGTTGTTGGAAATGCTCTAAATTATGAAGACGATGTGACAACGGGTATAGATGACACCGAAACAAAAGTTTTAACATTAGAATTAAGGATTCAAATTCATTTTTATGTACACATTTTTAAAGGGATAATTTGAAATACGTTACAAATATAGTATATTTAATTAAAAAATTACATAATTAATAATAAAATTAGTGTAATACATGATATTCATTGCATTACTTTTGTTGCGTTATCACGCTCTGAAGTTGCTAGACACAATCAACACCTACATTATTTTAACCAAAAGTCAAATAAAATGTTCGACACCTGAACTAACTCATATCTCTCCAAGTTTTCACATACTGTCATAAAATTATTGAATCCTTCGAAATTTTAAAGTGCTCTCTTAATATCATGGTCTTCGGTGATATTAGACATTTGTACTTTCTGACTTGAGAAAAACGCTTTTCCTTTCTAAATAATCATATCAAATGTAACTCTTTAATGAATAAAAATTTAAATCTGGAAATTTTGCTCATTTTCTTATTTAACTTCAAATCAAATACTGCATAATGGACTTTTTTAGATTACGTCACTTATCAAACCACGAATTATTTTTATTGCATTTATTTAATAGCATCTTTTTAGTTAATTTATAAAATTTCAATTCAGAATCAAACATTTTACACGTGCGTGAAACCATTAATAAACCCCCTTTGTCTTTACTTAACATGTTATTTTTTATTCGTGAATTTTCAATTAAAACTACTTATATTCATATATTAGCTTGCATTCACAAATTCAAAATATTTTCCAATGCTTCAATAATATTGACACTTAGATTTTTAATCATTAATTTCATTTCTAAAGACTTATTTATTTATTTGAGCGAATTAAGGACTATGATATTTCTTACAAGTTTAATACCAGGAAAAAGATAACAGTTGACAAAAAATGTTTAGAAAATAAAGTATCAAACATTTTTTATTCAAAAAGGGATAAAGATTTTCTTCTTGTCAAACTGTTGAAAAGTTTTCTTAAGAAGTTTATACTTCGCGTGTCCAGTGTTTTGATGTTTTATCTTTCATTTTTTTCAGTGCCCACCTTCCGAATACCCCTTCCTGCCATCTCTTAGGCGCGAAGTTGATGGCTCCTAGATAATTCCGTTTTTTGTTTCCTATACACGCACATATTTAAGTTTTTTTTTTTTACCATTTGTCGCTATTGTCATTGTGTTTTTTCTTACCTCTTTAAAACAAAGTCTGTTTTTCTCGATCATATCGTCGCTGCGTGGTTTATTGTTTAATAAAAATGTGTATTGTTTAATAAAAATATTTCATAATCTTTCGGAAATTTATTTCCATTACATAGAGTATTTTTTCCTTCAGAGTAATACAAATTCCCACTTTTTTGACAAACTGAAAAATATTTTACAAGACGTTTTGTTTAGAATTTCTTATGTGAAAATAATTTTGGCAAATCTTTTAGAGAATATATCATTGTCATTGTTATCCTTGTATTTTTTATATTTTTCTAGTAGATGAATGTTACTGAAAAATTTAAATCAGAAATATATAACTAGTATAAAGTTATATCTCTGATGATATAATATGTGTGTTGTATATATTAAACACCAATTATATTCATCACATCCAAAATTTTCTCTTAGTATAATTTTTCAAGAGCCTTTGATCACTTAATATTATAGAAGCTCTTTATAAATACAAGTAAATGCGAATGAAGAGTGCATAAAAAAAGCATATCTCAAAGGAATATGTAAAACACATATAAACGAAAGCCGAGTATCATTGCATATTTTAGTAAGGGGGCAAACTATACACATAGAGATAATGTTAAAGAAAGAGATTTAAATAGCAAAACGACATTCAAGAGAAGTGTTTTCTGTGTGGCATCAGTAGGAAGAATGTCTTCATTAGACGATACTGTATGTGAAAAAAATGATTAATTTAAGTAAACACCGTAACTTTAAATATGCAATCACATAAAATATTTAAGTTAGAAAAATGCAAATTACCTTACTTTAGACAAATTTAATAGGAACGAAATTTTATCTTATTACGTTAAAAACAATGACAGATGCAAATGTTTAAAAATGAGTTGTTAAATCGTGAAACTGAAAAAAAAATGAAGTAATATACAGCATGCTCTGTAATTTCCACATTAAGATTTTCCCCAAAAAAACATTTTGACTTAATAACTTGACATGCTCGAGATATGAATCATATTAAAATATAAAATGTACAAATTGTTTTAAAAACAAACATTCGTCGGACTCATATTTTCATTTTAAATACTCAAAAAATTTTGTATCACTTACTAATTTTTTTATTACATGTGTTGAAAAGAGAGAGATGGTCACACAGAATTTCTATCATTGAAATATTTTTTTGCAATATTGTATTTAAGTCTGATAACTTTTCTCTATGACCCCAGATAAATCTTTAAATTCTAGTGAAAATTTCAGAAAAATTGCATGTTTGCAATTTCTTTTCTGAATTTTCGATAATTTTCTTTTGGGTTTCCTTTATTATTATAAACTACAATTTATGTGATAAGCCTTTTATTGAAATTATATTAAAGCACTCAATTAAAATGTGATTAAATGCCTCTCTTTAACTTTTGTCACATATTAGATTTTTTGTATCTTTAAAAAAAGTAAATGAGAATAACAGATTTTTAGAAATTTACTTGTAATAAGCTTTCACCCTCAAAATTTTATTTTATTGCAAATTTTATTAAATTTCATAATATTCTTGTTCGAAATTAATTAAGAAAATGTATTAAAATCTAATCAAGTTGCATAGTGTGCATAAAAAACTAAATTAATAGGCAAATTCATACTCAGCTGCCAGTATGTATCAAAAACAAACAAAACAAAAAACGAAGCATATTTCAAAATCAGGTATGTCAATTATATATAAATAAAAATAGACTTGGCCATAAAATATATTTAAAATAGTATGTAAAAAAAATAAAGTAAATTTACCTTCAAAATTATCAGCTAAGAAAATTTGTTTGTTGTAAATATTTTATTTCTTTATGAATTAAGAGCTTATACTACATACCTATTTTATGTATTCAACAAGAATCTATGGAAGTATCTTATCAACTGCATGAAAGTAAATAATTATTAATTGTTAATCTATTACTTATAAATGTGGGGGAAAATGATCCATGTTATAGCAGATTTAATTGCATATTTATTAAAACAGCATATTTAAAAAATTTTAATTAATCAGATTTATAAAAAAATTAATGTTCTCAAAAATTTTTTGATAATTAATAAAATTATTTACAAATCTTATAAAACTCCATTTTTATGATACAGCTACATCTAACTCATAATATTTGTATAGATTATATTTATATATATATATATAAAGTAAAAATATTGACTTTTCAGAATTCATATTGTGAGAAATAGATGTCTTACATTTAATATATTTTAACATAATCTAAAATAAGGAAAAATGCTGTGCATATCATTCAAGTTTAATTATTGTTTACAGAAACTGGATTGGTTTGTTTAGCTTGTCTTCACGATCAGAAATTGTATCTGTTAATAGTTGAGAATATGATATTTACTCGTTTCTATTTATACTCATCTAAAATAGCTTTTACAAAAGGGAAAAGTACAATTCATTCGACGTTGAATAAAATGCAAAAAATATATCGAAATTTAATATAATTTTTAAAATATAAAAAAAAATCTTGTTATGACAGAGCAAGGAAAATGAAATATAATATTTAAAATATAAAATTATTTACTTCAAAAGCCTATTCACAATTCATTGTAAAGAACTATATGAATTGACTAAAATCGTAAGTATATATTTATCCTAATGGAATCTTCAAAAATATTATTTTACCTATTGAAATTTTGCCTATCTTATAAAAATACAAAATCACATCATCGTTATTTTAAAATACAATTTTATTTATTTATTTATTTATTTTTTGCTATATAAAATCTCTTCGTCTTTTTTATTTATGATAAGTAAAATCTGAAACTTCTAAATAACTTACAAGGAATAAAAGAGTCTCATAATTAAAAAAAAATTCTCATAAATAATGCTCGAATAGATGAAATTTCAAAAACCATTATCAATATTTTAAAAAACTATGAAATAGGACTTAAAATCTTAATTATTCTGTTTAAGTTCTGATTGAAAATTTCTAAATTGTTTATAATTTTATCTTCATTGTCTCAATAATATATTTAATAATTTTAATGGTACCATAAACAAAAATTTCAAAGTATTTTTTATGTAAATTATTATATAAACATATTTTAAATGTTATATATTTAATTGTATCACATTTAAAATATTTCATATATAAAGAGACCATAAAAATTGATGCAGAGGTTTTTATAAATAGAAATTCTTTACTATTCTTTACTTTAAGTTTAAGTTGAAATTAATTTTTAATCAACATTTTGCAAAATATCAAACATAACAAAACTTTTACAATAGTTTTTGGCTTGAAGTCTATTCGCTGCTGGGTTCAAAGTAAATTTTGGCAATTTATTATTGACCATGGTCTTATAATAAGACTATGATTTGCGGAGTTAAAATTTCTGCGTTCGATCTTAGCTACTTTTGAACAACGAAAGATAAGCGTTACGTTTCTGTTTACTGCATGTGCATTTGTCGAGATGGAGATTTGTCTTGGATTACAAAATAGCCTAACTGCCTACGGCTAATATGAGGTACATTAATGTCTACAAAATAATTGCCTTTTGAAATTAATTTTCATAGAAGTGTGCCAGATTCAAGTGCCATAAAGGGAAAAACCCTGAAAATCCAAAGCAGCAGTGTGATATATTTGAATACCGTATGCAACGTATATCTCTGGTTCAACAGTGGTTGAGGTTGAACTCACTCTGAAGAACCATTTGGCCACGGTGAGCTCTCGGGATGAATGTTTGTGTGTTTCAAAAGGTTTCCTTCCTTGTTTCACGTCAATGCGCTCCATTATCAATGATCCGAAATGATAGCTAGAGTTTTTGCCTTCGGTTCAACAGTTCAAGGGTTAGAATTCCGCTTGGATGTTTTTAGTGATTCGGAATCCATTTTGCACTACAGGTCTCTATCTAATTATCCCTCGTTTGCAAAAAAATGACCGTTGAGTGACAAAGAAACTAAGAAACAAACCACTATCAATATGAATGAAGCCTTACCGAAAGCAGTAATACATATTAGATGTTTGAGAAAAAAAGAGGTAAAATTTTATTTTTGTAAATAATTTGTACTTCAAATTCTAAAATTAAATTAATTTTAAAAATATAATGTAAACTAAAAAAATTTATTTTATTGTAATTTTGAATAAATTTTTCAAAAAATTTAAACTTTTTACTGTATTTTCACTATAAGCATCAAATTTTTATTTAAAATTTTATTTTTAATTTTATATAATCACTTTTGCAATGAGCAAAATGAATTCAAACTGTTTTTCTAAGTATGTTTTCAATAAGGAAACTAAATTTAGTATGTTATCACTGTAAGATAAGTGTAATAGAATATATTAAATTTCTCTTTGCTCTATTTGTTTTTGTTCTCTCCGAAAACCAAACATGTTTTGCAGAACACTTTCTTAAAGAAATAATGCACACAAATATTTGTGTTTAAATATTTTCACTAAAAATACTTCCTATAAAAAGATATTTGCAGTTTAATATTGATCAACATTATCTTTCAATATATTTTTTATAGTTTCCTCAAAGTGCTTGACAAATTTACTATTGAAATCGAGAAATATACTTCTTGCTTTCTCAAAGGAATCTACAAAATATTTTCAACAAATTTTTGAATTTTGGTTTTAATAGATTTTTTATAAACAAATTTCTGTATATACCGAATTTCATAAAGAACAATTTTCTTCTTTTTTGGTATCAATAAATAAACGATGTCTATAAAATTATTATAAAGAAAAAAAATAGTTAGGACATTATAAATATCAAAAAATTTCTCTTAGAATTTCATTTCATTTTAAAAACTGCTATCGAAGACTTGTTTTCTTTTACAATATATGATTAATTTTGTTTCAATTAAATATTCTGTGTGGTATATATGAGAATTTATAAATAAATCATTTTATGTAATTGTATCATTCTTTACAATAAGAAACATTTCAAATGTTAAATAAACACATTTTTAAAAATGAAAATTTATTCATTTGATTTTGTTATAACAATTTATAGTAAATTAAAATCATGTGTCACTGCTCTTTACATTAATTCGATCACAACCATAATTTAATGTTGAGCCTTCTACATATCCGAGTAGGAAGTTTTCTGGGTTCTACAGATCATTAAAAAGACCTTCAAAAATGTCTCTCTATGCGCTTAAGCTGTCCTTGTCAAGATCTAATGAGTTTAATTCATTTCTGATGATTCTTTCACATTGTTGCAATTTTTGAAGAGTCAGTCTGTCTCCAGGTATTTCAATTTTCATTCTAAAATAAGATGTATCACCATATAATGGTTAATGATAAATGTTAAAGTTAGAAAAGTAATTAGTAATAAAGTACTCCTGCTTTTAATATAGTTTTTTAACTGCAGTTACGTCTTATTTTCAAATTCGTGTTGAATTTTATAACCTAAGTAACAATTTTTATTTCTACTGAAGCATCTGTCTGGAGAAATAATAGAAACATGAAACTAGATGTACGTCTGCAAACGATGATGAAAACATTTCTGAATATTATGTTGTCAAGAAAGATTTTAAGTGCAGATTATACTTGATTTAATTAAGGTCTTCACAGGCATTTATATACATATAAAATGTTTTCCTTCCGATTTTTAGGCAAGGATTGTAACGTGCTTGGTAACGTGCCAATGGGTTCATCTAATGGACTGACCTGCCCAGACCTGAATCCTATCAAGACCCTCTGGGACGAGTTGAATCACCGAGTGGTGCACTACTCGTCCAAAATCAGTGAAGGAACCTGTATGTCTACTCCAAGCCGTGTGGAAGACAATACCACTAGCTGTACAAAGACTTGTGAAAGTATGCAATGGTGAGTTCACGCTGTAATTGCCTTTCGTGGAGGCTTTACCAACTATTTAGTTTGAATAAAGTTAGTTTTTCTTTTTTTTTTCACAGGTGTCCAAACACTTATTGGTAGACAGTGTATAAGATAGGTATACAGTATACTAAAGACTATAAAATGTATCCGGTTTTGAAATTTATTTTTTGTTTCAGTGACTGGGATTTGCACAAGGTAGTATATAGCTTTCTTTTTATGCGCATTGTTTGTTCTACAAGGCTACTAATATACAATACCCCAATACACACATGAAATCAGTGATTAAAGCATATTAAAGTGGCATAAAATTTGAAAAAGAAATTTGTAAAGATAACAAACAATATATAATGAATCAGTTAGGAAATTGAACATATTAAAAGTAAGTTAATATCATTGATTTTTGATCCCTTAATTCCCTTTTGTTTTCACATAGATCTAGAATTGTATTTTTGCAGAATCATTCAGATCATTCCGAGATAAAAACAGTTCTAAGTTGATTGCGCAGACCCCAATGAAGTTTTCTATGTATGCAAAATTTGTATGAAATAAAAGACAGAGAAATGGTAACAAAAGATATGTTGTACATAATAATCCAACAATTATTAATTTTATTATGTGAAGGCAACGTTTTATACATTTTAAGCTCAGTATACGAATTTTATGTGAATGAATTTTTTTTTCAAAAATTAGTTTTCTATTCATAATCATACCATTATTGAGATCCATACAAATAATTTATTGTAACTATTAAAGAGATTAAAATGTCTAAATAAATTGTATATGAATATGAGAAAACAAAAAAAAAGAAAAAAAAAGCATTAGAACAAACATTTGAGTTTGGAATGCAATGTTGTCAAACAATTTCTGCGAAATTACCATTGAAAAAAAATCGAAATCTTTGCAAAAGATATATTTTTGAATTTCATATAAATATAATTTTTTAAAAATTAACTTTTTGAACTTCACTGTACCGCTTTTAAATTCTATTTAAATATTTATTACCATTTTTATATAAAACTTAGCTAATCAAAAATATAATTGAACCAAGTTGAAGAAACTCTCGTTACTGTATACATTTGTGTAAAAAAATCTATATCAAATAGGGGTTATGATGAAAATACTGCTATACATATACAAAAAATCTTTATTATTTATTCTGGTTTACTGCTTAGAAGATAGGTTTTTGTTCTATAAATATTAAAACAAAATAAATGTAGTAATTATTGTAAAAATATATAATTTTAAACACCAGTCCACTATCAGATTTGCTTGAATTTTTATTTCAGGTTTTTTATGATTATAGGTTTACCACTTTCATTCATTTATATTTTGTTAAATGTATACATCAAAAATTGACTACAAAAATGACTTCTTTCTAACGTTTCACCTATATTAAGCATTTATAATATAATATGAAGTCCAAATTTCGTTTAATCATTATTAAAATTACTTTAATTAAGTATGTTTAGTAAAATTATATTATTTTTTTGCATTAATTAATAAATTAAAGAAAAATTTAATTACTTCGAATTCTCTTAGTCTGTCAGTAATTTAAAACTCTTCTCAAAATAAATATAATTTATTTTGACACGTTGATCATAAATTTTTCTTCGTGTCTCTGATATGTCTTTATTTAAAAGAAAAATTGTCACCTCACATAGCACAATGGATCTTGTTATTGTAAAAATTATTGTTTTCAAATACTTTACTAAAATCGCTTATCAAACAGTTCCACGTAAAAGCTTATATGCATTTAATTAAAAGCTATTTGATGTTTAAAACGATGTGATACCTTTTATTATTAATAATAACTCATTTAAAAAATAATTTCATTTTCTTTTTGAGCAAAACCATCACTTCAAATTGTGGATTGATCGAGTGACTTTAACATTAGTTAATTTATGAATCCTTCTTCATTTTATGATTTTTAAACTTAAATCCTTTGCATCGCATTTTTTAAAACTGAATAACTTCCGAAAAATCCCAAATCTCTACTTTAGATAAGGCAATATTAATGCATATTTTGCCAGTGAAATTCAACCAGTTAAATTTAAAGACAGAGAAGCAGGGTTTTTTTTTGTAATGTGAACTTTATCCATCTCTATTAACATTAGAATAAGTTGATCAAAACTAGAAATGTGTGTTTGTTTTGGGATTTTAATTGTTGAGTGCATTGAATAGTTATATTAAAATTATATGCAAGCCCTATGTGGTTAATAACACAGCATGCATGTCTAATGCGACAAATGAAAATAATTGCTAAAGAAAAATCTATAAAGAAAAATAATTAATTTCAATTCCATGGAAAAATGTTTAAATAAAAATTTTCCTAGTAACCAAATGGGACTTCGCAACGAATACTTTTGTTTTCTTCTGTAACTGAAAAAAAAATTGATATGATAGTTATAATTTTTACTTAAAAAATCTAATTATGGAGAATTCAAATGGGACATTAATTAAATATTAAAAAAATGTGATATAAATGTCTATCATTAATTATAGAATATTAAATTTGAAATGAAACAATTATTTATTAATAAATATTTTATTTATTCCTATATTTTTATAATTGTAATACTATTTAAATCTTCAAATGCCAAGCTAATTTTTTAATAGAAATTGTGCCTTAATCAAACAGATTTTCATAATTCTTAATAATCAAATAAAGTAACAATTTTAAGTTCAAATGCTTGCTTCTTCTATCAGAATTCCTGTTATTTAAATTAGTTCACTATAAATGTGTAAATGCTAGATAAAATGCATTTAATTGAAATATTTTACAAAGGATCTAATTATTAATCGATAATTACCCACACACACTACAGACAATCCTTCTTTTAAGTTCTTCCACAAAATCAATTTAACATTTAATTTATCATGAATTTTGTGAAACAGATTTGATTAATTTAATGAAACAAAAAAAAGAAAGGAATATAATAATTTCACTGCCTCTTTTTTTCGGTTTATTGATTACTTTTATACTTTCTTGAACATCTTTAGTATCTAATTTATAACTTGTTGCAACGAATTTTTTTCACTTTCTATTAAGGGAAGAATGTTCTTTTAGTAATTGTATTTTAACTGTTTCTTTTTTTCTCTTCGTGAAGGAATTGGAACATTCCACATCTTGTGACCTTATTTTATTTTACAGCATTTCAATTCATCTGAAACAGGGAAGAAAAATAAGCTTCCCATTTTTTGTTTAGTTTCTTATCTTTTTCTTATCTATTCATTGTCTGTTGAGAAAAGTTTAATTGAAATCATTTATCCAGATGTTGGTAGTGTGTTAAGAAAACTAAAGGAAAACATTCTTTACTGAATAACTTCAAATTTTTTAAACTACCTTTGAGTACTTTTGTAAATATGAAACAATTTTTTTTTACTTAATGAAAGATTCGGTGCTTAGTTGAAAGAATAAAAACTGCAGTTATCTTTAAATTTTGTGTTATGCTGGGCGTGCAAATTCTCTGCCGTTTCTGGAGCAACACTCTTTTATTCGGAATGTTTTCGTTCATTCTCTTTCATTAAACCATTCCCTTCACATGAAGCCCCTGATTTACAAATGAAAATGAAAATTCCCCTTAGCACAAAATAAGAACTGAAGGAGAGACTGCTTGTTGAAAAATACGAAGTGAAATGAAGCAGAAATAAAAACATTGAAATTACGTTCATTAAAAAAATATATTTAGTAGCAAATCTATAGTAATGTAATTTATTTAAAACATACTTATTTAAAATATTTTTAAATGCCTAAGGGCATTTATTTATAAATATTTTATACTTACTAATTCAACAATCTTAGATAAAAAAAAAATTGGAATTTAAAAAAATTATATGCATAGCAGAAATAACTGTTGGGATACACATTTCTTTAAAGAAAAAAAATAACTTGAGTTAAAATCTAAAATTTTTTTCACATTATGAAACGATATATTTAATAATTCAATATGAATGTAATATTTTATATGAGAAAAATACTCCTTTTAAATGTAAAAATGCGTAGAAACCAGAACAGCTCTAAGCACATTCTGAGTGATTTAGAATGCACTTAGTTAGCATGGATTTTTTTCCGGTGAAGTAATTCAAATTACACACTACATAACATATTAGTGGAAACAATTTAAAGAAAGATATTCTAAAGAAAGAATTTCATATGAAATATCATGAAATACCTTAAAATTTGGTCTTCATACTATTTAATAAAAATTGAAGTTTCATGAATCGAAATTTTAATCCTGTTTTGAAAAACAAATTGACTTACTATAAAAATAACATATACTTACTCCCAAAATATTCATGATTATTAAACTTTAAATGAAATTAACGAAAATAGAAATAGAAAAAAAAAGTAAAATTACTCTTTGCTTGAAAATAGAAAGCACATTCACAGTGTTTACTGTTAAAAAATAAATAATTGAATTTGCGGTAGTCTACTGATAGGGCATTATTTTTACAGACTAGGAAAACTCTTGGATTTGATTTGAGCCATTGTTGAACAAAAATGAGAATATTGTTTTGCAAGATTAATTTGCTTTTTTCGATTTCAGTGATTATATCTGCTGATCAGAGTACTTGGGAAATTTCTGGTTTTCCTCCTTTGTAACACATGAATATGGCCCACTATCCTTCTAAAAGGAAATACCCAGCAGGTATTTGAATGACTTACAATGATTTTCAACCAAAAATTCTTGTTAAAGTCTTTCATAAGAGAATTTAAATTTCTTTTCCAAGCCATACACTTTCTGATCCTTTAATATAACTTAATTATAAATCAAGTTGTTGTACTTGAAGGAAATAAACATCAATCAAGAAGGAAATTAACTCTGTTTTTGTACAATCCTTACCAAAACAAATGCATAAACGATATTTCGTCACATTCATTTTTGTTATAAGATAAAGCTGAAACGTTAATATTAGAAATAAACATTCAAAGTTAGTAATATTTTTTTTCGATTTAACTACATCCAAGACATAATATTTAAAAACATAGAAAATAAAATTTACTTAGCTGATTGTGCGTAATAACAATGACTGGAAAAGTAGCTTAACTATATACCATAGCAATATATTGTTATATCCATTGTGTTGAAAAAAAAAAAAAACTTTGGAATCGATATGAATTACTTTGTCTTATTTTTATTTTAATGAATATGGTTAAGTAACATACAGAATGAAAGTTATTAATATTTCAATCTCAAGGTAATTTTTGAATATTGTCTGTCAGCGAGTAAATAATTTTTTTCTTAATAACTTTGTATGACGTTGATTAACTAATTACTGAAAATATAGTTATGAAATACAAATAAAAAATAAGGCTATCTATAAAGGTGATAAAAATAAAAAACAGAGTATTCGTCGCGTATACTGAATGGGAAAAAACGTCACGAATGAATTGCATTTTTATATTCATTGTTGCATTTTTACATTCTAATGTTTTGAATTTTAAATTTAAAGAAATATTTTTTGTTTGTTAGGTTAAAAATATATAAAATTTGTTCGGATTTATAAAAATGAAATTGATCAATATACTACTCATCAAAAATTTTAATTAAATTTCCGAAATAGTATGCAAATTGCAATGGTATGTAAATAATAATCTGTATCTATAATTGAATATGACATAGTAAGATAATATATAGATAATAAAAATTACGTAATATTGAAAAATTAAAAGCGTACATACTTAATAATACATGAACGAAAAAACACTTTCCAGCTTATCAGTAATTTAGTAATTTATTTGCGCACTATTTACAACAGATTTATGTGTGATTTCTCAAGACATGATATAATCCTCTTCAGGTGCAAGTATGCACGTCTCAAAATGAGAGATTTTATTCATTAAAATTTGTATTTTAACTACATATATATATATATATATTACTGGCCATTAAATTTGCTACACCAAGAAGGCGACATGCTACGGACGTAAAATTTATACGAAAGGAAGAAGGTGCTGTGGTATGCAAATGATTAGCTTTTCAGCGCATTCAGACAAAGCAGGCGCCAGTAGCGATACCTACATTGTGTTTAAAAGAGGAAATTGTTCAGCCGGTTCCTCATACACAAATTGCATTTGAACGTTGTTGCCTGGTGAAAAGTTGTTGTGATGCCTCGTGTAAGAAGGAGAAATGCCTACCAGCATGTTTCTGACTTTGATAAAGGTCGAATTGTAGCGTACCGTGATTGCGGTTTATCTTATCGCAGTATTGCTGCTCGCGTAGGTCGAGATCCAATGACTGTTAGCAGAATATGGAGTCGATGGGTTTAGGACGGTAATACGGAACGCCATGCGGGATCTCAACGGCCACCTATCACTAGCAGCCGAGAAGACAGGCATATTATCCGCATGGCCGTAATGGATCGTGCAACCACTTCACGAGCCGTGAGTCAAGAAACGGGGTTGTTTGGAAGACAAGTGTCTGCACCAACAGTTCGACGACGTTTGCAGAAGCATAGACTCTCAGCTCGGAGACCATGGCTGCGGCTTCCCTTGACGCTGCGTCGTAGACAAGAGCACGTTCAATGGTGTGATCAACGACGAACCTGGGCGAACGAATGGCGAAACGTCATCTTTTCAGATGAATCCAGGTTCTGTGTACAGCATCATGATGGTCGCATCCGTGTTTGGCGGCATCTTGGTGAACGCACACTGGCAGCGTGCATTCGTCATAGTCATACTGGCCCATCACCTGACGTGATGGTATGGGATGCCATTGGATACACGTCTCGGTCACCTCTTGTTCACATTGATGGTGCTTTGAACAGTGCACGTTACATTTCTGGTGTGTTACGACCCGTGACTCTACCTTTTATTCGAGCCCTGCGAAACCCTACGTTTCAGCAGGATAATGCCCGACCACATATTGCCGTTATTGTATGGACCTTCCTTGATACGGAACATGTTCGGCTGTTGCCCTGGCGAGCACGTTCTCCAGATCTTTCTCGAATAGGAAACGTCTGGTCAATGGTTGCCAAGCGACTGGCTCGTCACCAAACGCCAGTCACTACGGTTGATGAACTGTGG
>JAPDSC010127262.1:136060-150463 GCA_026290005.1 Latrodectus geometricus
TATATATATATATATATATGTGTGTGTGTGTGTGTGTGTGTGTGTGTGTGTGTGTGTGTGTGTGTGTGCACAGATGACTCAGAACTATAGTTCAAAATTCTATGAGTAGGTCAAAAACACGATAACAAGCAAAAATCATTCTGAACATATAGTTTCATGATCAAATTAAACGTGTACTAAGGCGCTAGTGGTTGCGAGATAAAACAGCAAGGTTATGTGGCGAAAAAAGTATTTTAATTTTTTTTTAAAAAGCGTATTTAAGTTTTATTTTCCCTTTGGAAATCCAATGAAATCACTAATCCATTTGAAAGAACGAATCATTTCTGCTAATGTTGTTTGTATCAATTCACTAGGCATTTTTTTGTTTCATCGATTGCTGTGACATCTTTACGAGAAGTGTATAACATTTGAAGACTTTTAAGAAGAAAGGTTCAAACACACTGGTCGTAAAAATTTCTTGTAAAGCAAAATTTATTTTTTTCCGAATGGCGGGCACCCTTGAGCAAGTAAGTACATTAGCCCATTTGCCGCAACAAGGCCGGAAACCGCTACTCATTTTATCGTTAGCCGATGGGCACCTGTGAACCAATTCACGGAGGTACGACTAGCACTCCCACGCCACACCACCACAAACTCGTTTATAGGGCGGGCCACATTCATCCACCATCTGAGGAAAGGACAAGAAACACAGAGAGAGAGAGAGAAAGTACATCCATGCCCGAGTCGGGATACGAACCCAGGTCCTCCCCATCCGTAGTCAGTTACGCTAACCACTAGACAGGCTGGGCGGTAAAGCGAAATTTATAAAAGTTTAAATTCGTTTTGTGTAATAAATTATCATTATTTGTTTCCTATATTTTGATTCCTGATTTTGAAGTGTCTAAATTGAAATTGTGATCTTAGGATCCATTGTTATTATCAATTGTTGTCAAATTTTTTTAATACATGTAGATTTTAGAACAATAATTTCTATATAATTTATTTTTTCTTGGAATAGGAATGTCTTCCATTTCTGGTAAATTAAGTAGATTAATAAATTCTTGCATCATAAGAAAAATAAATTTAATCCTTTTAAAGATCCCTTTATTTCAAGCACACACACAATGCTCTTATAATTTTAAATTTTAATTATACGATGATATCAGGAATTATAGAACAGCCTTTGAATTTCAGAAATTCTTTCATGTTTTATATTTACATTTATTTGTTATTTTATATTTTAAACAATATTTAAAACTATTTATTATTTTCAGTAGTAAATATCATCTTTAAATATAAGAAATATGCAGACACAATTTGATAAAAACACATTAATCCTTATTAAAAAATGTTACTAAAACAAACTTACAATTCAAGTTCCAAAAATGCTAAAATTAATTACATTGTAAATTGAATAAATAATTTTTATTTTGTGAAGATAAAAACTCGCTTCAGTTTTTTTTTAAATGTTTGTTAAGTTTAAAAAAATGAAGTAAATTTGTAAATATAATATCAAACTGAGAATTCTTAAGACGTAAATGCTAGGGCGAAAAATATGCGAAATAAAATATTTAGTCAGTTTGCAGTACATTAATATAAGTTAAAGGCAATTAAAATAAACAAGTTCTTGTTTCCTGAAAGTACTGCGTTTCATGCTAAAATTATTGTTTCAGGAAAACAAAGTACTTCAAAACAAATAATGTATTAGTTGAGAATTTCTAAATACTTTATCAAGTTAAAAAAAAAAAAAAAAAAAAAAAGGAGAGAAAGAGACACGGAAACCAATTTTCTTAATGCTTGTGAATAAAATGAAACTAGTAGTTTCCTTATGTGAATTTTAAAATGCACAAAACTATAGAACAAAAACATAAACTTAAATTTCGGATAGCTTAAATCAAAGAATATAAATTGCGATTGGTTCTAGACTATTTATTTTTTTGATGGATTTATTGACAAGATTAATAAGATTAATATTGAAAATTAAGCTGTTTTTACATAATTAAAAAAAGTATGATTCTTTGAAATACGTTTATAATCTACTGATGAAGCCACAATGCTATAACAAATATATTACGTTCCAAAATAAAATTTCTGGGGATATGAAACAGAAGTTTAAAGCTCCCATTCTATCAACAAGAAGGAATACACTATAGACAGTAAATTGCCATTTAATATTAAGAAATACCAACTGTTTAAGTATTTAATATATTATAGATGATAAATATATACATTTACATAATTTCAAAAAAATTTTTTGGATAAAAATAAAAATTAAAAATTAATTTTTAGGATATTAATACTTACTAATAAAAAATTAGAGATTTTCAACTAACATAGTTTGTTGAACATTAAATATCTTTCGAATGTTCTATATTTATATAATATATTCAGTATTTGCGCTAGAAGTGGAAAATTACTGAAAAACTATATTATAGATAGCAATAATTAAATATTTTTTAGCTTGATTTTATATATTAATAAATCACAAAATAGTTAAAATCGTGTTTTTTTTTTGCTCCCTAAAATGAACCCATTTGAACTTCTTTTGAAAATATTTTTTCTTATAGAGTTATTAAAGAGTTACTGCGAAGGAAATGTGGGATTTGTTTAGTAAGGATACTTAGTTATGAGCAATTCTGATAAATTAACGTTGAACTATAATGGGATTCGTCATGATTTTTATTAAAAATGTCTCATATTTGAAGACATTCTCAAAGACAAGTGTTTGTTGCTGTTCTGATTCCGATAGAACGAATACATTAGAAACTGAAATGGCAGCAAAGAATGAAATAGTGTTGAACAATGCATTATGTAATGAATTATTAGGAGGATATCTAATACAGAAATAATTTTAACCAACTATCATTTACCAAATGTTTCTTGAATGTGACGTATTCATATGAAAGCCTTTTGCCCTTGTAATTCCTCAATAAATTTTTATGTCATGTATTTGAACACATCACGGGGTTTTGATATAATCCCGATAAACTACTTTAATTTAAAATTTTTCAATAAGCTTTTAGAATAATTCAGATCACCATTATTTGAAAAAAATAACAATCGTTAGTTTTAAATTAAAATTCTTAAAACGAAATTCTATTAACAATCGAAGAACTTACCTAAAAGTAAATACGAATGGAATTTTGTAATATGAAAAAATTCGTTTTCATTTGACTGTAGTAAAACTTTATTCGGTGCAATTTACAATTGGCCTCTATAAGAGTTATTAAATATTCTTATTATTATTATCCTCGATAGATGCTAATTTGTCTCATAAACAAATTAGCATCTATCGAGGATAAGTTGTAGGTATCACAAAAATTAATAATTTCTATACTGAAAAATTTATTTCTAAAATGAATTCTGGAGTCATTAAAAATATTTTTATTAAATGACTTTTATCTTGTTCTTGATGAAATCGGTTTTATAAAATTGAATTTAGAATATCACTTTAAAAATTTCTTGTAAGAAGCAATATTTTTCCTGTAACTTTGTAATTGTTCAAATCTTAAAGAACCTTGCTAACTTGGCATATAATATACCGCAGGTTTTCTACGTCACGGAAAATTCGCTATTAAACATTGGTTCTAAATAAATGCGTTTCTAATGTTTGAAAGCATTACCATTGAAAGTCATTACCATTTGTGATTCTTAATATATTTCGAACGGAAGAAGAAATTATTCTGTCTCCAATAAAATAGCAAGTTTACTACTGTTAATCATTTTACAAATGATTAAGAGTAGAATGTTTGCTATTTTATTAGAGTCACAATAGAATGTGTAAGAAACTTATCAAGAATATTGGTGTATAAAACTAGATATTTTCTTGGTTCTTTAGCGGGTTTAGTGATTGATTTATAAATGCTCTACACAATTTTTATAAAAATTCATTTTTACTAAAACTATTTTATTGTGTGATAATTAGAGAAACTAAGTGTTTGATCACTTTGAAAAGCATAAATCACAACAGAATGGAAGTGTTTCATTATATTTTATGAAAATTCCTGAATGTGAAGTATCAGACAATAGAGATTTTACCAAACAATGTTATCAGTGAGTTACTGATTTTTTTCTTGTAAATCAATTTGTATCAATGATCTTAAATTTTTCATATCCCGTATATTTTTTCTGTAGTCAAGTTATCACAGGGGATATTGTATCCTATCCGAGATATTTTTTACTTTGCTTTTTGATTTTATGAAACTTATTTGTCTCTTCTTTATGTTTAAATTATTGAATTTGTTCCAATAAAAGACATTTGAATTAATCTTATGAAGTAATTTTTATTTCATTTTGTGATTTTATATTTTAAATTTTAACACTTAAGATATTAAAAATGTAAATATATATAATGTATTAAAGTTTTATCATAAGTAGATTTAAACATACTGCTATTTATTATCTTTGTAGTTTTATTTAAAATTTCACACCAAATTTTCAGTGAGTGTACGTGAGATGCCAAGAATAGTCAACTAACTTCTTCAATTCTTATAAGCAGAGTGAGGAATCTTCGAGGCAACCCATTACCAATACGGGACAAAAGAAAAAGTTCCTAATGGTTACTTTTGCTAAAAGAGTAATATGAGGAAGTGAGAATATATTTCTTCCTGTTGCCGGGAAGGGTCCTAATGGAAGTATGCATTTTCATTACCATAAATTTTCTGTCTCTGTGATCACTGTTTTTTATTTTATTTTTTTATTCATAAGAGGATATTACCATTAAAATTTCACATAATAATAAAAGGTTGAAGAAGTTGATTTTTATCTAGGTCGGATTGTGATATAAGTAAAGATATAAATTTTGTTTGAACAATTACTGCTACTGGAAAATCTGTGAATTCAAGTTCGAAACTGGCCTGACTTACTGTATTTCTCCACGAAATCTCCAGCTATTATTATCATTTTTTCCCAGGAAAACCCTTTGAATTTAGTTGTTAAGTGGATTTCCAAAGCATTTTCATTCAATAAGAAAACATCAGGACTTCCTGTGTTTATGAAATATTTAACACTAAATGATTTTAAAGTTAAAATTTCTACATATTATATCATTCAATAAGTTATTTCAGTTCCAAACCTTCAATTCAACAAAAAAAGAAAAGATTCAGTCAGTAATTACCGTTAAGCCTCAATGTTTATATTACAATTTTGTTTAGATTTAGTTGTTGATATATTTTATGCAAGAGTCTTCTTTGGATATGATTTATCACTCATTTGATATTTGGAAGTAACATAATTTAAAAAAATAATTACAATAACGGTTGTCGGAGAATATAAAATGATGAGTTTTCTTCCTCATTAACATCTTTTAATTGCCATTCTGTTTATATTTTTTATTTTCGGGAAGATTTACTTTGGTTGTTTAATATCAAATGTAATGTAAACACATTCTGATACTACAAACTCTTCATTAAAATAAGTGTTTAAAGAAGATGCATTGTGTGTCAGTGACCATTCATTCTTTTGGATAATTTAATCGATTCTTTTCATAGAAATTTCCCAGATTTATGATGTCATACGCCCTTTCAAAACACATGACACAAAGTAACAGATGTACAAAATTTAACGAAAACCAATGATATAATATTATTATTTCAGTCTTAATTTAATTTCTACAGCAGACATGTCTTATATAATTTTTAAATGATAATTATCATCAGTTTAATTTCTTCTTTTAATAATCATTAAAATATCATACTGGGATCCCACACATGATCGCTGGAAGAATTTATACCAATGAGAAATGACTTAATAAAGAGTGGAAATTCCTAATAGCTAATTCCAATTATATTATTTCGCATCTAATTTTTTTTTTCATTTTCAGAAACCATAAGTTAAAAATATTTACCTTATTTATAACTCACAATATTTATTAACTGAAAAATTTACTCGTTTGGAGAAATAATTATGGATAAAATACATCAGCACACCTACTAGAATCTTAGGAAATAAAGATTTCCGCCAGCGTCTAAAATTACATAGACAGTAAAATTCGAATATAACGTGCAATTTTTCTAATTAGAAATAAACAGCTCTTTTTATTTGCATTGGAGTTTCGAAAAATTTCTAAGAGTTCTAAATTTTTAGTAACGTCAGCATAAAGCAATTAAAATAAATATAAGTTTTTTTGCTTGTTTGGGGGGGGGGACTTTTTAAAAAATTTTTCTTGATAATAATAAGTTGGAATTTGTTAGTAACTTTAAGAAAGTGTTTCGTATTAAGCAGTTTAGTTTCTGTTTTTGTGCTCTTTTACTGAATTTTTTATTTGTTTTCTTTCATATTTAATAAAATGTATTTTCACAATTTTTACTGAAGTTTATTTATATTTGCAAATAAATTTACTTTGAAATGCCTGACAAAATTGGCAAACCAAGTTATAGAGTTGATAAGAAACTTAATAATACTTTGCAAAACAGTTTCTTACTATTCAAAGAATAAATAAAACTACTGTTTAGTATTTTAAAATATATCTCAAGTGAATTTACAATAGCTTAAGTTTTAAAAACTAATGTAACTCTACTAAAGTGATCCGTGAGTTTACTTTAATTCAAAAGATAGACATAAATAAAAAAATTACTATATTTTCTAATAAGTTAGCAAAGTTTAAATAATTGTACTTTTATATATAAATAATTTTAAAAACATTTAACTTTAAATGGTAAAAATTAACAACTTCCTAAATTTTAAACGTTTTACTAATTAAAAAAACTGACTAAATTTATTAAACACCAGAGTTTTCTTATTATGATTATTACCAATTTTGTTTGAATTTTAGATGTTGTATTTTAAACTGAATATTAAGTAACACTAAAAAATATTTTTAATGAATATGTAGTCCCAAAAAAGAAAATCCTTGCCGCTTGGAAGTAAATAAGTTTTCTCAATAAAATTTTGCGATAGATGTAATTGATTAGCTTTTAAATAAATGGTAATGGTACTTGATTTCATATATATATATTATTTTTTTATTTTCAGGATGCTAAAATGTTTCTAGTATTATAAAATTCTTGCGATATTATATGTTGGCAATGTGTTATATTATTTCATTGAATTAACTTAATTTTATAAATAACTTTTGAAAATTCCTTTGTGCTTTTAAGTAATTTTCTAAGACCAAGAGAAAGTCATTTATTAGGCAATTGAACAGCGAATATGCATAACGCTTATTTTTGAAATAAATGTAATTATGGTCTTGGTAAAGAAAAACATCCATGAGATCTTTATAGATTTTAGATATATTCTAATTCAAGTTTAGGAGACAGCCCCTTTCCCATAAAAATTTGTGAGAGGGAAAACACAGCTGGAACGCTGGAAGGGTGCTTTTGGGAGAATCCAGGATTGTCGGAATGTTTTTGGTAGAACCCACAAATGCTCTCGCCCAGCTTCGCGTTCCCCTGCCAATAAAGACTTTCCGGGAATGGAAGGCTCGGCGATTGGCTGCGCTATTCCACAAGAAAAACGATCGTCCTTCGCAAGAAATCTGTTTTTGTTCTATTTTGCTTTAAAAGGTATAAGAACTAAGAGTAAATGGATGTTGAAATTTGTTAAAATAAAAGGTGGCCGGATGGGGTATAACCTTACTGTAAACTGAATGTAATGCTTCAGGAAAATAGCTATTAGATGATTTGTTGCTTGAAAACATGGAGTTGAAGAGCATCATAAATCTTCCTAAGGCCCGAAACGAATGTTTATTGCTGTCTGTCTAATGTTGAGGCAATCACTTAATTCTCAGTGAGGATCAAGTGATTTTCCTTCCTTTCTATGTTTTATTGGATGCTTAGAAATATTTCTCGATGAAAAGATATGCTACATAACAGTAAAACGAACCTCTTTAAAGTGTGCCAACATTAATTTGTACGTATTTCTACAAAAAAGAAGGATAAATTCGGTACTTTAAAACAATGATATAAATTTTCTCCGTTTCTGCCCTTTTGTTTTTGGTAAAAATATTAATGAACTTGTATTTAACTGATGTATATAACGAAATACGTATTTGTTATAGCTAAATTATAATATTAAATCTCAAGCAAATTACTATAAAAAACGTTTGAATATAAAACTTAAAAAAATGTGTTTTCCTTTTATGTTATATTTATAGCAAAGCTATTTTATGTCAATTCAATAATGGTTTGCAATAATTTTACCAATACAGCTGTAAATTGTTTCTTCTGCTTTGATTACCATTGTCGTTTCATTTCCCCCCTGGTGCTTTATTAATAATATTATATTTTATTCGTGGGCAGTATCATAATAATTATTCAGTTTTAGTGTCTTGAACATATATTTTCATTTGTTTTTAATATTTAAAGTGTAAAATCATCATATAAATGACTTTTGTGGGATCCAATGATGCAAAATAAAAAATAATTTCTAATTTATAAACTTGTTTGAATAAATATCTGTCTTAGCAAATAATATTGTTTTTGATATGTATGATTATTGGCGAAGCCTAGTGAACAATGCACCCCTACGAGGGTAGAAGTACGACTTTGGCTCATAGATGATCGCATCATCTGGGTCTTCCAGTTTATAGTTAAAAGCCAGAGAAGACCCAAGGCCTGGTTTCAACCACCCCTAAAAGTATTAATTTGGAATGAGAACATGGAGGATATTGCGACTATGACATATTTTACATAGTCCAGTTGCCATTATTGAACACTTCGGATAAGCCGGGATTCAAACTCACTATACGAGAACGATGCCCTCACCAATCAGGCCACTGCAGCCCTTAGCAATACTACGGACTTTAATAAAATTAATCATAAAAGATTAGAGAAGAAGTATCTATTAATTGAAAAAAATAAACATTACTCTAACATACTTATTTTAATACAACTATATATAGGCATTAATGCATCACTAAATAAATGAATATCAATCAGATCATTAACGGAATAACTCATTTTCTTTTTACAGATAGTTGAATTATTTTTCTCGCTTAAATTGCTGTTTTTATTTTTTTTTTTCATATGTAAATAAATATCACCATTTCATATTATTTATTTCCTTCCACAATTTGAATAACTTTTTTATCATTATCATTGACTGTCTCATACAAAGATAGATGGGCCCGATGGGCCGAAGAAATCACCTAATGTAACTCTGCATGATTTTTTCTTTACAGATTTGTTATTGATAGTCTTGACAAACAAATCCGTAACTGAAAAAAGATGGGGTGACATAGAGATCAGGAATAACCACCACAATAACCAACAAATTGCCCAGGATCTGAGGTGAAATAAAGTACCATCTTCATATTCCTGCTGCTAAGAAAAACACACAAGATGTTTATTAACAAATTTTCTGAAATTTTTTGAATCCATATAACAGCACATGTCTTTAATCTAAATAAATTTTTGTTATTTTATAAATTATCAATCATCAAAATATGTTAGACAATTATATGTATTATGTGTCACATTTATTTTACTAGCTGCATATTAAAATATGATATTATTTTATATTAAAAAGTTGTAACATTTGAAAAAAAAATTTCCTTTTAAAACGAAACATTTAAACTAAGTTGCATTTTATGGTAAGATAAGCATTTTTTAAAAAATCTCAATTTATTTTTAAAAAAAGAATCAATTTTTATAGCAGTTATTATTTGTGAGAGTTAACTGCATCGAACTTTTCTGTCAAGAGCAGAATGATTTCTTTTTTCTACTGTTGTACTGAAGGAATTAGCATTCCTAATTACTTAATCAGTGAGGATGAGGATCTTAGAAAGAATCTGCCGCAGCCACACAAGGCGTTTTCTCAATTTTCTGAAACGCTGACTTCTGGATTATTTCCGGATTAAAAAGACTTGGGGAGGGAGAGCCTTATCACGACCATTCCTCTGAAGGAAGGGAAAGAAACCGAACTTATTCCGAAAGTTTGTTTTTATTCTTTGTAAGAGTTAATTGCTTTTTAATCACTCTGAAGGAAAAAGTTTTGACGTTTCCGTAATTAAAATCCTAGAGATTAATTTCATAAGTGTGGGTGCAGACCTTGTTGAACGAGAGTAAAACAATAATACCTTTTTCCATTCCACGCTTGAAATGTATTGGACAGTTTTTGCTCAAGGTCTCCTCTTTTTATTTTCTTTGAAGTGATTGTAAGGATTTCAAAATCTTTTTTCAAAATTTTTGGTTGATTTGAAGCTAACTTAAATATTTATATTTTAAGTTAAGGGTAATTATTATTCCAATTTTCTTCCTTAAAAAAAGTCTCAATAATTAAGCGTAAATGAACAGAAAGTAATTAGTTAAATTGAAACATTCGTAAAATGTGTATAAAACTCGCATTCGTCTTAGCTTTTGAATTAATGTTTAACTAAAGTTGTGTGAAGGAAAAGCATGAAACTACTTTGTAAAATCAATAATTAAACAGCTGATAAATATTTTATCTAGCTATTTGAGGAGAAATGCAATCTGTTAAATTTGTTTGTCATGTTTTCTTTCTTTCTTTCGAACGCAATAAACAACATTCATTTGCTTAGAAAAAATACATTGGATTAAGTAAAAAAAATGTTATCATTCAAGTAAATAATTTTTTTAATCACATACAAAATTCATTCCCTTCAAACTAAAACTAATGAATCTTAGTATTTAAACAGCATTATTACATTATTTTTCTAATATATTTGTTTTTGTACTTGTTTTTTTCTTTAAATATCTGCAAGGGAATGTAATAATTAAGTTTGTAAAATACTTTAGAATAACAATTGAAAACTTCATTCCTAGATAATTAGAAATTAGGATTCTTTAAAAAATGAGTAATTCTTATCTTATTAAAATTAGTGTTTAAAATGTAGTGAACCCAGATAATTTATGATTGACATTAGCTACCATTCAACAAATACATGTTTTATCAGTTTGTTTACATATGAATTTATAATAGATATACCCATTTAAATTAAGTGTTTAATAATATAATTATGAAACATTTAATAGATCATCTGTTTTTCAAATGTTGATAATACTTGTCCTCTCTACCCTGGCTATTAGTTCAACATATCATGAGTGTGTATGTCCTCACCTCAGACAGGAAGTTTGTTAGTGATTTGAAATTCATTTTGAAAACGGAACACTTTTTATGAAATCGGTGTTCGTCTAAAAATTGGATAGCATGCTTGGAAATTTCATTAAGAGTCAATTGAACTTATTATTGCATAATGACCCTTATAAATCAATATAAATTTTTTCTTAACATTTGCAAGATTTAGTAAAAAAATTCAATCTGAGGTGACAGGTAAATATTTGATTAGCATTTCCTACTTAATTGATTTGGGAAACATCCAATTTGGTTATTACAAGAAAAAGATTGATCAAATGAAATACACTTTGCTTAAACTACTTTAAAATTATATATATATATATATATATATATATATAAAATGTGTGTTATTATATATATATATATACATAAAAATTAACATTTTAACGAAAATTTTAGAGAAGACTAAAAATGGTAGGTTTAATCACCTTCTTATGGTAAAATTTGTAACTATATTTTTCTCAAAAGTATATTATGCTTTTATTAAGTCCTCAAAAAAGTTTATAATTTCTTCTTAGGCATATTTAAAAAACTTCATAAGCATATTTATGCATATTTAAAAAACATTTCTTACTCGGTAATTTCAAAATAAGAAATGTATGTTCTTTACCATTAACTTCATTCGCTTTGTCATAAATATTGATCAGATTGTTAGCACTAACCAGAGTATATAAAGCAATTTTTATCTGAATTATGCATATAATTTAAAATGGAAACAATAAAATGCAACAATAACTTGAGTTAAATACAGACCTTAGAAGTAAAAATAAGGAAACAGATATTTTTCTTTCAAAATTACATCTAATCATCATTCAATCATTTACATTCTTCTGCTAATTGTTTTTGTTGTGTAATTGGATATATTTTCATAATACATTTTAGCATTAAAATGAACTGTAAAATCATATATACACTGATGTGCAGAACTTAAGCACACAACAAGTGATTTCCTTTCAATAATTCTACAAGAAAACATCTAAGAAAAATGAAATTCAGAAATGAGAGACAACATTTTGTAAATAACAGAGACTAAAGCACAGCTGTGCAAAATAGGTACAATCCATACAGAATGGAATCCAACGAAAAAGGTTTTATTGAACTCCTAGTATAGTTAAACATGTCCAAGAGGGTGAGCGAAAAGCAGATGTACCTAAGTATGAGATATAACCTCATCTTATTGCAATGGTTATCATCAATTCATACCTCAATACCAGTTAGTCCAACAGTATTTTTAGGTAAGAGTGTCCATCTGTTTCAGTTGCTGAGTATTCCCCTGAGAATCGTGTCAAAAATGTGTTTCCCAAAAGCATCCTACACATGTTATTTGGAATTCAAGTCAGGGGAGTAGAATGACCAATCCATTCAAAAAATATCTTCCTTTTTCAATTGCTGCTGAACATCAGGAGTTTAGTGTGGCCTAGCATTGACAAACATGAAAATGAAATCTGCTCCTGTGGTACCTTGAAACAAATACGCATGACGAAGGATTAACTCCTTACAAAAGCAATCTCGGTTTTGTACGTTTTATTGGTGATCTGTAATTTACTGTAAAGGTGACCAAAACTAGATGTGCCACATATCGCGGTACGGAGCTTCACAGCTCTTCTTTAATTCTCGTTCATTTGCTTTTAATTCTTGCTCATTCTGCTACCTAATATCTGAATGAATTGTAAACGTTTCAATTAAAACATTTAAAAACCCACTAACACTTTCGACCACAACAACCTTCGATCTCACTCTTGCTCACTGCTTTAAACTGAAGCTAAAATAACTGTCTCTTTGAAAATTAGCAATAAAAAACAAAACATAATAAGCAGCGAAATATCTTACAATGCAGGCATTTCTGAATTCCATAATAAAACTTATCTTTCAATGAATGTAATGAACAAAATTTGAATTTTTGTTTCTTTACAAACGAAACAGAAGAAACAAAATTCATATTTTTTTCCATGTGCCACAACTGTGTTACATAACGGAGAAAAATTCTACTGATATCCTGTTTTCAATCTGCTCGTTGTTCTTTATCTTTATTGACACTACAGTCTACCGAGGGTCTAAGTCAGCTGCACAATTTCCTCCTGACAGTTTTGTTTCTCCCTTTAATACTTTGGTTGGAGAGCTTTAAAATTTTAAGGTTGTTCAAGACGGCCTTTTACTTGGTCTCTTGGTCCATTACATATGGGCATACAAGGCAAGATCTTAATTACCTGCTTGCTGTTGCCTATCAGTATATTATTGCGTTTAACAAATCAAGCTGGGATATCTAAACTGTTTTATCAATGTGATAATTCCACAATAGAATGTTTCTTTAATTGTCTAAATCTTTGAAGGGAAAGCGAAGCACCCCCCCCCACCTACTATCAAAAATGTTGGGTTAATGTTATCCAAATTTAAAGACGTTTCATTTAATATTTGTTCTAAAAAAGAGTTAAACCTGTTTTTTTAGAAGTTGAGAAATTGCATTTCAGGTGAAACAGAATAAATATTTAAATTTTTACGCTAGTACAAACGCCAATACTGTAGCTGAAGAAGTAGATATTTCCTATTAAACTATTCAATGATGATGAAAAGTATCCACCTTTATTGTCTATACATGCTTTGCATTGTGTAGAGGATGTTTCCATATAATGTCGAGATTCGGGAAAAATAGCAGCACTCATTTTAGTTATTTTCAAGCTTATCGTTAATTCACAATAGTATTAGAATGAATCCTGCACAAAATAAATGTGCCTTTATCTGAACGGTTCACTGAATATCGAATTCCCAACTGATGTATTTTATATAAAAATGTTGGGTTAATGATGAAAAGTATCCACCTTTATTGTATATACATGCTTTGCATTGTGTAGAGGATGTTTCCATATAATTTCGGGATTCGGGAAAAATAGCAGCACTCATTTTAGTTATTTTCAAGCTTATCGTTGATTCACAATAGTATTAGAATGAATCCTGCACAAAATAAATGTGCCTTTATCTGAACAGTTCACTGAATATCGAATTCCCAACTGATGTATTTTATATAAAAATTCTGCTCTTTTAAACTTACATGTTGCGCTTTGTCACCAAAAGTATTACTGTTTTGTGGTTTTACTACATCATTTATTCTCAGCTGGAATATTTTTAAAGAAATTAACTGTTAAAAGTCTTTATTAAGAGCTTTTTTTATAGAAATTAAAGGAAAATATTACTGATCTGCAACCACCTCATTGACATTAGTACCCAATTCAATAAAAGCACTCTTCTGATCTAAAAATTATCCCAGTCATTGTCAAACAAGGGCGATGGATTGATCTCTTGCGACTCATAAAAAATAATACCCAATATCAATGGAAATCCTCATATAGGGAAATTTACGTTGTATTTACTAAAATAACTAACAAGACATAA